>JBBJLR010161222.1:0-14478 GCA_037577145.1 Brachypetersius gabonensis
AATCTGCACAAAGCAAACATATTTGTCTACTCCCATGTTGATAAGAGTATTAAAAACAGTATATTTAGTACAGACTTGCACTGTAGGGGGCGAGAACGAGTCTTCGAACCGGTGTGTTTGCCTACTGTGAAACAGGGACGTCACTAGAACGGAAAGAAAAGGGGGGCTTAGCCCCCAGGTTTGTAGGAAGGAATTAGTGTGTATAGAAGGCTAAAAAACTTTTCACCAATCCTTTCCTTTTACTTGTGGAGATAGCTAGACTTATTATTTTTCATTTCAATTCATAGTCTTGTTTCTATTTGTAAAGTGTGTATGTGCGCTCAGTGATATCTTGTATGAAATGTTTGGATATATCATTGAAAAATAGCAGAATAATGACTATATATTTAGGGTGGTTTGGGATCATTTGGGGGGACTTCAGACCCCCCAAAATAGACCTAACGACGCCCATGCTGTGAAATTACCACATCAAACGTGACATTCTAACATGGATGCAGCTATGAAGCCACCGGATTTGCTTCAGGGAAAATTTATTTTTAAGAAGCTTCCCAATGGAAACCTCGACAAGACTAAGGTTGTTTGCACCTTGTGCAATGCGGAATTAGTTTACTGTAGGAGTTGAGAAACCCGTTCTCATAGACTTACTTTTAGTCATTATTTGGGCAGCACAGATATTTTGAATGCCATTTTGAGAGCCATTTTAATCTAGATTAATTCCAAGATTACAGTGAGATTAATCTAGATTAAAAAATTAATATATGTCCACCACTAGTTTTAACACTAACTTAACACCACTGCCCAGTAGTAAACAGCTTCCAAGCATAATTTCTCAGGTGCCTAAAACTTTTGCACAGTACTGTATGCTGCTGGTTTAAGCTTAATTAGAGAAGCCAGGCAGCAGGAACAAACATTTTCTAGGCCTGAAATATCCACCTCTGAACCTAGTTTCCTAAAATTTTCAGACACATTTAAAAAGCATTTTAGTGTTAAATGTATCTGGTAGAGAGAGCATTTAAGCAGATAATCACTATAAGATTTTAAACATCTGTAAATCACTGTAAATAATATTCAGTCTAGAACAATATTTAATTTCTGACCTGTTCCCCAAGTGCAGTGCAGGTCACGCGGTACATGTGCTGGGAAAATCTTACTTCTGTTAGACTCAGTGCCTCTATGGTGACGCCTCCTTCTGGTTGGGCCAGGGCACTGCTGAAGAAGCGTTCTGGGGCCAGGGGCCAAGGCTGTGGGCCCCTCTCAAACACCATTAGACGAGAGGAGCCCACAGTGAGGAGAACATCTGACACCAGAGCCTGAGTAACAGAAACAAACATGGCCTTATAAAGTCTTATTCAGGTACTTGAGCAAGATTTACCAATGGAAACTATGCAATGTAATTTGTGAGATTTTTTTGGCTGATTTGTAGAGGAAAGCGTTTCAGTCAGGACACCACAGGACAAACTCAGTAGCAACAAGATGCTGCACAGACAATTACAGAAGCCAGTTATTCCTGTCAGACTGTTAAAATCGGCTCACATTCCAGATTATAAATCACTGCATTATAAATCACTGGACAATTATTACAAACTGATGTTTCATACCAGAATAAAATCATTCCAAAATTATTACTACGGATTCATACCGGATTAAAATCACTCTCAAATATAAATGTGAAACTGAAAAAACACATACACTCCAGATTAATACTGGTTTAAATCACTTGACAAATACAACTGCGAGACTGTTAAAAACTGCACACACTGTGGATTCAACCTATTCAGTGATAGGTTGTTAGGTTACGGGGACGCTGGCGAGACTGACGCCGCTCCATCTGGCATGTTTTTATTTGGTATTTTTAAATATTTAATAATTTAACACATAGTATTATTTAGGGCTGAAACGATTATTCGAGTAACTCGATTGATTCGATTACCAAAAATGTTTTGCCTCGAGGCTTCATTTAATTCGTCACCACAGTCCACCTGCATGGACTGTGGGAACATGCTATTTTTGCCGCAGGGAGTAGGTTTTTTTTGCACCAAAGAAGAGCACACAGAGCAGGAGACATGAATTAAAGCCCTGCGCAAGACTATTTTTAAAAATTTCTGACGATTCCGTACCCGCTCTCGCCCACTCTCCCGGTCACATATGAAATTTTTTTTTTTAAGTTAAAAAACGATCAATGTTCTGTTATTGTAAGTTAGTGGCGCACACTGGCACTTTCACACTGGCTGTGAAAAACGAGAAGAGCCGCAAAAAGCACCTCGAGAAATAAATTTTAAATCCGTATTTAAACGGTTAACAAGTTTTGACCATTTAATGCTAAAAAAAATATATAATCAATAAATAATAATTAATTCAAATTGGAACTCAGGAGCACAATGGTAATAATAATAATAATAAAATATTTAAATATCATTTTATATTTTACAAACAAATCTTAAAGTGCATACAGACAGCGAAACTGTCAACAAAATAACTAAATAACAAGACGTTTTTGTTTTCTATACTGTTAATAAGGATACAATATTAACTGTCTTGCAGCAGCTCCACTGGCTCCCAGTTAAATTTCGGGTTGAATTTAAAATTATTCTTTTAAGATTTAAGACCATTCACGGCCTTGCCCCTCCATATCTATCTGACCTTCATATTGCCACTCCCTCTCGTACCCTCAGATCATCCTCCTCCATCCACTTAACTGTCCCTTCTGCTCATCTCACCACTGTGGAGAGTAGAGCTTTCAGCCGCTCTGCTCCCTGGCTCTGGAACTCACTACCACCTGACCTCAGAAACATCAATTCACTGATACACTTTAAATCCACACTCAAAACCCATCTGTTCATGCGTGCTTTCTTGCTCTGATTCTTATTTATTTATTTTCTTATAATTTTTATTATTATTATGTTTTTAAATTATTATTATTATTATTATTTATTTGTATTTTTTTTAACAGTCTGTAGCACTTGTTTTATTGTACGGTGTCCTTGTGTGCCAGAAAGGCGCCTTTAAATAAAATGTATTATCATTATTATTATACTAGACTAAAATCACTCCACACTTACTATAGAGTTTTATACTGTTAAATGAACAGATCTTGTCAGTAAACATAGAACAAGATAAAATCAAAAGATATAGATCAGTAACGTTATATCAAATGTATGCAGAAGACTATTCTTTTTGTCTGTTATTAGCAGCACTGAGTTTCAATAGCAGACAAAATTAAGTAAGGTTATTCTTCAAAATGTTTTGTGGTCACATTCAATATCAATGAAAGTAGTTCAACAGCAGTAACTTAGTGACAGAACATGAGTTCCACATGTGCTCCAGTTTTACTGTCCCTCACTGCACTCACATAGTCATCACCTTACCTTCAGCGGACTGTAGGCAGCCAGTGTTGCTGAGCTGCTAATGTTGCCCCCTTCTGTTTTAACAGTAACAATTATACGTGTGTGGCCCTGTGCCACAGCCTGTAAACGCACTCCTCTGCAGAAGTCACTACCAGGACTTAGAGACCCTGGGGGAGGATGGAAGAAAAAAAAGATTAAAAAGTATTAGATAAATTATGGAAAGCAGTATGATTTACATGTGTGTGTGTTGGGGTGGAGAGAGCTCTTACTACACGGCCTTCAACATAGCATCATACTCAGGCTGCAAGTTTTAGTTAACAGTAAGAAATAAATTAGCAATAACACAGATAAACTTCAAGGGTAGAGGGCAGGTTAAAAGCTAAGCAACAGACACAGTGGACATGAACATCTTAACCACATATAACTACTCTCTTAAATTTCAATTGACTGGAAAACTGGAAAATTCTTTACAGAAAACTTCTTTTACCTTTTTTAAGAAAGAAGATTATGGTAAACTGTCCATGTACTTATGGTACCAGAAATGGGTGACGACTTATAAAAAATACACCTGAACATTCTGAAGTGTATTTTTTAGACACTTTTTCTTTCCAAATATTGGTATACTTACCCAATTCAGCAAAATGTTCCTGTCCTATTACTTAGGGACAACATATAAAGCTACACTGTCTGCATTTCTTTAGTGTGATGATTAACCTGAGAGCATCTGAAGAAACGGAAAAGGTCTGCACCTTTTTAAAATAAATGCCAAACCATTTATAATCTCATTAATTGGCCTCACTCTCTCTGGGTGGGAGTGGATGGCCCTCCCCATCACCAACCAACTATGCTAACCAAAGAGGGCATCTGTTAGCTGATGTAACAGGATTGGCAATTTTTCTCCAAGTGTGATAGTTTATCCAATGATAAGTGCATTAGTGGAAGTTCAAAAAGATAACCCTAACCACAACACAACAAACATTATATGCGAATAAACATTAATAGTGCATGGGTGTGTTTAATTTAAGTTACCCACACAAAGTTGTTTTACATTTGGTTAGCTTAGCATTCAATAGTTCAATAAACTGAATGAAAGTTCAATAAGAGGTAAAACAAATCATTTTATAGTGTAGAATCAAGAGGATGGTGTTAAAATACAATTTTAAGGCAGCCCAATACTACCTTCTTGCAGCTAAAATACCCATTTGTAATGTAGACCTGTGTGGAGGTAAACTAGTGAGTGGGAATTGGACTGATGGAACAAATAAACGTTTTAAGTGCTGTTATTTAGGACAGGGTAGGGGCAAGATGTACCTGATGTGAGTGTAAACACTCCCGCTGGTTCTGTGTGGACATGCAGAGAAAGGTGAGAGCAGTCTATGATTGACAGAAAGCTTTTGTTCCTGCCAAGTGCAAGGGGTGTGATAGGGTCATGATGCACATCAGGGTCAGTATGTGTTTCAGAGTCTGTATCGGAGGTGTCCTGGAGGCCCCACACAGCTAGAGGAAGGTCGATCGTCTCCCCAATTCTACAGTCACCTTGCTGGGGCATCAATTGCAGCCAGGCAGGACTCACAACCAGCACCTGCAAGCACACACGCGCGCGCACACACACGAGAGAGAGGATGGTTATAAATATACATACAACAGCTAAAATGTTGATCACTGGGCTTATGCCATTCGAGTGAGGACTATGTGGTAAGAGGAGGCAATGCAGTGGCTACCAGTGATGAACAATAAGTGGTAGAGAGTCTGCGTAGGCTGTGGCGGTATGAGACCTGAAGTACAGGAACAGGAGACTGGCCTTGTCAGCTTTGTGGGTTGGAGGACTGCAAACTAGGCTGAGGTCAAACAAGTAGAACAGGGACTTAAGTAATCTCATCTGCACAAAGGTGTCCAAATGTCCAGGTGGAAGGTAGGTGGTTGGATGCACCGAATGCACTAGGGATGCACCGAATATTCGGCCTCCGTAATGTTTTTTAACGCGACCGAAACAGTGATAACGCAATCAACAACTGCAACCTGCACGCGCCAGATTGGATTAGAGTCAACATGTCTGCCGTGTGGCACTTTTCGATATTTCTAAGAAAGACACATGGAAAGCCATTTGTAAAACGCGCAATGCCAAAATTTTTAGAGGGGGTGCATCCACAAACACTTTCTCAACATTGGGATTAATTTATCATATAAAATCAAAACATCGCAATCACCATGCAGAGTATGAAGCACAGAAGAGGCAAGACCCTTCGAGCACACCCACTCCATCTATGCAATTGAAAAGGCAAGAAAGTTTTCCAGTGATTACAGATAACATATGGGCTATGCCAGTCTTTGTTTTAATACACTTTTAATACACACCTGCAGCTAATGTTGCTTTATAGTTTTTAAAGCACTGGTTCTGAAAGCACTTTGTTCATTCACTTTGTTCAGAATATTAAAATACACTTGAATTCACTTGTTTTATGAGAGAAAATATTTAATTGTATAATATTTCGGTTATTATAGAGTGGGGCCAAGTAAAATATTTAATTTCAAATTGTATTTTATATTGTGCATTATTTGAATGCTAAATAAATATTTTCATAGTTTTCTGATAGATTTATTCTTTTAATAATTTAATAATAATTTCTATTTCTTTTTCAGTTTTCGCCTACATTTCCTCATTTTCGGTTGTCGGTTTCGGCCAAAATACTTTCAGTTTCACAGGAGCAGATACCAGACAGCATTGTATTCAAAAGAGGTGTAGTTGGCAGGAGGCAGTAGTGGTGAAAATTTAAAGTGAAAATTTCTGTGTCACCTTCTCATCCTGACAGACAAGAGGTCATCTGCTGTGTCATCAAGACGTCATTAAGACGTCAAGTAATTCTTATGACATTCATTGATTCTAATTTCACTTTCACAGATGAAGTCTGAAGCAGTGTGTTATTAGATTGTGACTAGCAGATTTATAGAGCTGCTTTGGATTGTAGAGTTATATCTGTCTCTATTCAGTTTTCTATTTCGTATGTAGCCATCCTTTTTTCCTGTTTGCTGCATTTCACACATTTCCATACAAAGGGAAGTAAACCGGACATGTTACTAGGCAGAAAAACTAAAACATATTTTAAAAAATTATTACTTTGCCATCCAGTATGTTGGCTATTTCAAGGAAAATAATTTTAACCCCTGAACTAACTGATGAATTGCACTGCTACTGTCATTATGTTCAACTAATGCTTGGTAATTAAAGCCTTCCAAATGGGACATGGATAACAGCCAATGCTCTAGAGAGACCTCAGAAGTGCCACTACATCAATCCTGATTCTATGTTTTCGTGTGTTATTTTTACCTTTCCAAATGCTTTGTGAAGTGGATTTTTGGCATCTGAAGCCTCAATGTGAGCTTGGCCTCTCTTTTTTCCCGCTAGCACCGTGCCATTCACTGTCAATGTCACAATTTCATTGTCAGACACATCCCAGTTCACAAAGCCGCTCCCTCCTTGCACCTGCAGACACAAAGACACAAAGATGAAAATGTACACCGTTGCAAAGACATGCATACGGGGCCTGAATGTATAGAATTTATAACTCATTACTAAAAAAACAAAAGTACACAGTCTACAAGTCCACTCAGCAGCTAACTAGGTAACACCTCAAGCAGATATTTCCATTGATACAAGACTATATTTCCCTCTCTTTAAACAAGCTACGTCTTACAACCCCCAGACTAATAGCTACATGAAAATTCCAAAAACAATTTTGAAATGGTAAAATATTATGAGAATGTATCTAACTAGTAAAAGATCATAAAATTTGACACAAATACCAAAAATAATTTTTTTTTTTAGCTTATTTTCGCTACTGGCCTGCTGTTTGTAGCTTTACCAGCAACCCAGTTGGCTATTTTTATTGGAGGCCAGGGCTGTCAAGTCTAGACAGTAAAGAAATTCTGTCCAACACTGGCTCTAACCTGCCAAAAATGTGGGTGTTTTAGAGAGTTCTTAAGTAAGACCAAATATAACGTTAGAGATAGGCTAAACTGCTTAGTGAAAATGCTTGAGACTATACGAAAATTCGGACTCATTTCTAAACATGATTCCCAAAACTGCAAACAAAATGGAACAAAAAAATGTAACATATTTTCAAATAGGGTTGAATGATAGATTTTTTATTCAGATAAACGGGTACACTGTTTTAAATTAGTATGAGTAAGTTACAGGGAAAGGAGTCAATCAGTGATGTCAATCAGTGGGGTCTGTGAAACACAGAAGTATTGGACATATGCCTAAACCTTGCTGAAATTAATTGTTTTTAAAGATCTTGCTTATGATTGTAAAAGCAAAACGCTGATAGTAACATTCATTTACTTCAACTCAGTCAAGGAGATTGTTAGCCCACTTTGGTTCATCTTTAAATGAGAGTTTTGCATCTTCATCTATAATATGGATTTTAAGGATAATTAAAATACTAAAAATTGTTTTGCATTTGAAACACTTTAAAAATATTTTTCTATTTAATGTTTAGTGATCATAGAAAGATATCCTCTGCTATTTTTTTTTGCTTTTCGTGCTGGGTTGCTAAGCACCGCGCCCTAATATAAACCCTGCACGAGGATGAGCGAGCATGGCAGACGAGGCCCACACGTCTCAGCTTTTTTTGTGGCAATATATAAATGTTCATATATTTGTGCTAAATTAGACAAAAGTATAATAAAAATATTAACATAAATTCAGCTATATTTCCATACAAAAATAAATATAAATGTTTTGGTACTGTGGAGGGAAACACTATTCTCAGAGACGTGAGGTTTGAAAATAGCCAATCCGAGAACGCTATTTATTTCTCCTTGCTGCTGATTGGTAGTCCAGAATTCCCCCCCAGGGGTCGTCTCGAGTGTTCTCGTGTTTTTTGTTATGTTCTTCTCAAAGCCCTGTATTTTTATTACTGTGTTTTACTGCTTAATGCAATGAAAACAACAACACATACAAAAAAAAACACATGTGCATGAATTACAGTACAATCAAAACAGGGGTAACATCAGTATTAACATTCTAGCACTGCTGGAGTTTAGTGTAAACTGCACAGTAGTGATAAGGGTTTACCTTTAAATTTTCATAAAGAGTAATGTATTAAGCTGAGTTTAAAATGAAATTAAAGTGTTTTGGGAGCATATTTGGAGACACATTGAGGGTTTACACATCACAACAACACGTTTTTTTTACTGTATGCGGGTGCTCTTGGAATGTAACCCCCACAAAAATCAGGGGCATTACTGTATATACAATACATTGCCTGTCCCACAGTCTACCTGTAGCTTGTAGTGATACAGCTCATTTTTGGGTTGCCAGGGAAACACAAGTAAAGAGGGTGACACGGCAAGCGGTTCATAGATCTCCACTTCCTGCTGAACTCTGATGGGTGGAATGAGGGGCTCTACTTCACCATCCTACAAGACAAAAGATTTTATTATGACCTGAATATGGTCTTCATACTGTCCTGAAACTTGAGTGTTTCCTCAAATTGTAAGTCACTTTGAATAATGTCATGTAATATAATCATATTACAAGCTTTTAAAATTAAATGAAATATATGATATGATTCATATCTCATTACTTGGCATATTTTTAACCAACATTTAAAAAATGTTATATTACTGTTTCCAGGAACAGCACAATTGTTGCTCAGCTAGCTCTGTACACCATACGGTTTACAAAACTGTATATCTCACTATAGCTACAGCCTAAATAAATTTCTTTCTCCTCCTGCTTGCTAGCCTGCCTGTCTATTTTTGGGAACAACTGAGAGAGCTGCTGTCTGGAACAACAGAATCAGCTTGTTTGTGCCTTTTTAGTTTTTTACACAAGTTTATTGACTGAGAATGCAATTATTTATATAATAATAATATAATAAATAAATGTGAACACTAATGGAATGTAAACTGCCGCTAGATTTCTATAGGCCAATATATAAATATATACTTATTTATAATAAATAAATCCCCAAAGGATTATGCAAGGAAACTAACATTCTAACTAACAGTATGTAAAGGTGAAATAAGAGAAATGAGAGGAATTGAGAGGGAGAAGTGTAAGTGACAGGACTGTGTGTGTGCTACATCACAGGAGGAAACAGTAAATGATGTGCTGATAAAACTAGCGGAGTAAAACTGTGTGTGTATGTGTGTGTGTGTGTTACTTGGGTAAGTAGGCCGGACAGCGTGGCCAGGATTGAGGTATGTCCTGCTGTGCGTGTCTGCACCAGGTGGCTGGAGAGATTAGGGGAAGAGTCCAATACTGCAAATTTGTCACACAACTCTACCGCCATCACCACATTCTGCAGTGAGAGAGACGAGAGGAGGGGGAGGAAATGATGAACTGCTGATCCCCAAAAAAACTATTTGTCCATGGGAAAGAAATGCAGTTGAAATGCACTAGAAAGAGGTTGGTTGGTTTGCACTGTCACTTGATTTACATATTCATTTATTTGTAAGGCATTTCAATCACATAACTATCTACGCAAAACTATTGGAAATATTAGCTTATGTTTTCATGCTTATGAAGATACATGCATTAGAAAAACAGAATAACATGAAGAGATCATTTATTAGAATTGAAAAAACACTGTATGTCCAGTATATTATACTCTAAGACAGTGGTTCCCAACCTTTTTTCCTTGAGACCCTCCTTGCCTGTGTCTAAGACAAGCCAAACCCCCAACCCCAACTCCTACCGCATAGACGCACAAAAAGAATAAAGTGAATAATTACAAAAATAAACAATAGTTGTAGGTTTTTGTTCTTATACTCTTCTATACACACACAAACGATTCTCAGACATTGTAATTTTATGAATTTAATGTGTAAAAATACAGTTTTGGTAACCTCAGTGCAGACAAAATTGTGCGCACCCCCAGTGATCTCTGGCGCCCCCCTAAGGGGGACCCGGACCCCAGGTTGGGAACCACTGCTCTAAGACATCTAAAATGGAATGAATTTTCCATACTATACATTTCAGTTTTGATGGACTCAAAACTGATGCATAGTTTTTGATGACTTTGGATGCTGTTATCTTTTAATACATTAAGCATGCGTAAAGACAAATGAAAAATACAATATTCTGAGCAAAGGACTGGGCGATAAAGGAAAAATCTTATTTCGATATATTTTTTTCATATTAGTTTTTAAAGCAGTCGATATCGATATATATCACAATATAAATAAAATCACAGTCTAACCACCTTTTTATTCCTACTGAAATATAACAAGACAAAACTAATTTTGGTTTAAATAATAATTATTTTGTCAGAAGTTGTACTGCAATAAATAAAAATAATAAAATAAATATACAATAAACAAAAAAAATTCTGACTAGAAATTCCTTTATCAATTTCAAGTAAATATAATTATACAAAATAAAGTCTCAGTTTTGACTAGTCAAATGTTTTCAGGTTTTCAAGAACACACTAAATATATGGAACTATTTTTTCAAGAACACACAAAATATATACAACTAACGTTTTAAGAACACACTAAATATACAACTGCAAATAAATCTTATTTGTAAAATTCTAAATCTGAAACGATAAAAAAAGAGAGAATAGAAAGGCACAAGAAATCCCAAGTATGGCCTCTCAGTACTGTCTATGTTTTGGATCACACATTATCCTACTTCAGGTTGTGGGCACGTTTTCCATCGTGCTCAGTGGAATCATGCAATTAAATAGGCTATTGCATTTGTGATATCTCTGTGTCTCTTTGTTTTTTTGTCATAAGGCATGGCGTCGGAGAAGGTAGAAACTAGAGTCTGTTGCTGAAGAGCACATAGCAGACTGTTTGGTTTAGGGGAAACACCAGCACTTGCTTGGGTCTAGGACTGTAAAGATTTGCATTGTGCATGCTCTAAGGCAGTGCTTCCCAACCTTTTTTCCTTGAAGCCCCTCTTGTCTGTGTCCAAGACAAGCCAGGCCCCCCAACTCCTACCCACATAGACGTACAAAAAGTATACAAACTTTTATTTGCAAAAAATATAGTGGTTGTAGGTTTTTGCTCTTACACTCACACATCACACACACTTACATTTCTCTCTTTATGAATTTAATGTGAGCAATTATAATTTTGGTAAACACAGCACCCCCTGTGATCCTCCCCTTAGAGGTGCCCGGAACCCAGGTTGGGAACCACTGCTCTAAGAGATGGCACTGCTTCAGATGGTAAAAAAGATTTGTAGTATTACCGGTCTTTGTAGAAACATGCTTTAAACACAGTTTGCAGCGCGCGCTACTTTGTGTCAGACAGCCAAAATATCTCCAAACTACCGAATTCCCCTGACCCAGCATTCTTCAGGCCCCAATGATAGAGTTGGATGAGGTTTGAGAAAGCTTCTGGAGAAGTATTTTCAGAAAGGATTTTGCAGGACGATACCATTAATTTGACCAAGTTTAATTACGTCACAGCTTTAGATCTAGTATGACCACTCACCATGTTTCGTAAAATGTAAGTGTTGATGAAAGCTTTACCTGTGATGGATGGATCACATGGCCTTCGCTGTCATGAACGTAAACCGTCAAATGATACTGACGTCCAGTCTCCAACACCCACCTGTCTTTTTCCTCTTTTGTACTCAGAGCTATGACACGCACACACACAAACACATCACATGCATAGATTACTTTAACTGTACGTTACACAAACTCAAATTTGACCCTCCTAAAACACAGTACAAGCTTTTTCACAACCACAGGCTGTTCAAGAAATAAGAAGGTACTTACTGTATCATTTAGAGTTCAATGATTTATGGCCAGCTGACACTTAATAATTGCAGTGTTTATTCAATCATAGGCTCTTATGTATTTATTTAAATTAAAACAGAGCATTTCATTTTGGCCCTGAAGTGTATACCTGTTTAGTACATAAGCTGTGTGCGCCTTGCTGAAAGGAGTTATATGTGAATCGGTGAGAGAATTCGTGACACTGTCCACAAACAATATAAGAAGTAGTGGCATTGTTTTGGTAAAGCTGTGCAGATTTGCTGCACGGTTATGTGTGTTGATGTTAGAAATATTATTTGCCCAACTCTTTCATTTTTGTTTTTCTGCTACCCTTTCTTTGTCAATGCACAGTCTGTTAGCCATCATTTAGCCCTTCATCAATGGTCAGTTTCTGACCACAGAGCAACTCGGACCACTCTTGTCTTAACAATGACACTGTTGTGCTTGACGCTCATACCAGCCCTCTATGCCACCACTATGTCAAGTGTCGCTGCTGGATTAACCGCATGCTAGGATTTTAACCGCATGCCAGGATTTTAACCGCATGCCAGGATTTTCAGAGCCAGTCTTGTCTGCTAAAATGTTTCAACTTTTACTGTTCAAAAGCAAGAGCTTACTGCTAATGTGTTTACTGGCAGCTAGATCTGAACATGCCTCAGGTGTGTTTTAAAGTGAGTGCAGTGGTGGGTGTGCAGTTGCGCAGGGGTCAACTCACTCAGGTAGGTGGGTGCCACTACGTACACAGTGGAGCGAGGGAGGTGGGACGTTGACTCATGCTGCACACCTGGGTCACAACTTGGTTCAGGTCAGAATAACAAACTCAACGCTTCTGCATTATTAGGACAACTGTGGTTTTTTGCATGTGTTTGTGTATCCATGTGAGCATTATTTATATAATTTATATAATTATTTTTTCTTTAAATGCCATCTATTCGCTAAAATTATAAGAACACTAACACCCATGTGTAGAGATTCAGAATTAAAGGGACGGATACTCTGATGTGTTAGAGTTAGCGTAGCATGGCCCAGCCTCAGGGCAGTGAGAGTGGCTGTCTCTTGGTCAACATGGACGATGTCACCATCACTCTCTCCATTCGCAGATCCCTCGACAGCCAGTTTGTAATCTCTTTCATAAAGATGGATCCCTGCAAGGTCACAGAAAAGAGCTTCCTTCAATGGAAGACTTCAGAAGTGCTATAAGCTAAAAAAGGGTGCTTTTCCACTGCATAAGGCAGACTAAATCTGGGCTTTTATATTGGCCAGCAGTCAATATTGTTCCCAGTAGGACCTAATGGGTGGGGCTGGAGCACTATTCTGGGAATTTTTAACAGAATATCATTGTAATGGTGAGTTATTACAATTATGGTGAGTTAAGGTATGTCTAATAGGCAGCAGTGAGTAGACAGAGCTGTCTGTAATCAGCACATTTACATGATGAACAATGAATGTAAACTGCTATGCTACGTTGATGTCGATAGCTATTTTTATATTTATCACAAGTTAATTAAGTTGTTGCTATGGTTACATTAGCTTGTTAGTGTAGTTAATGACACCAGCCTAAATATTTAGCTGTTCCTATGACAAATCCAGGCATCTCTCTAGCAGGTGGAATATGAATGAGAATGAGGTTCTGAATGAATGAGGTTGGTTGAGTGAAGATACAATACTAGTCAAAGATTTTTGCACATAACAGGTTTTTACCACTCGTCCATTTATTTCATAAAACGGTTATTTCTGTTCTTGTGTATTTTCAGTAAACATTAAGTGAGGAACATTCAAATGTAGAAAATCACAGTGCCAAACCCTTTAACCAGCAGTGTATCTACTAACAGTAACTGGTGGGCACACTTCATCACATTTAGTGTACCATTTTCTCCTTCTTGCTGTGCTCTCCGCACACTGTATTTGATGGTTGAACCCTTGTGAAGGTATATGTCACCAGGTGGACTCAGATAAAGTCTATCCATTACATATAAACTCACGCTGGCTTCGATTACCTGCCAAACAAACACACAAACACACACTCACTGCATTGCGATTTACCTGAAGGCAGCAAGCACGCTGCACTTCAGCTGCACTGTTTAATCAGCTCCACTTATCGTACAATTTATAGCTAACAATTACAGACAGTAGTCCATCTGTTTATTGTTTGTTAGCCATCTGTTGGCCTATCTTGCAGATGCAAAGTTACTGATCATGGTTCATCTGATGCTGAAGTTTGTGTTGTCTTTCAATACTGGTCATTTTGAGACACAGGATCCTTTTGTCTGGATTTTTTTTTGGTGGTGAACTATTCTCAGCATCTCAATGACACTTCACACACACACACACACACACACACACACACACACACACACACACACACACACCCCCCCCCCCCCCCCCCCCCCCAC
>JBBJLR010161230.1:0-14477 GCA_037577145.1 Brachypetersius gabonensis
CTCTCTCGCACACACACACACACACACACACACACACACACACACACACACACACACACACACACACACACACACTAATTACATTACATGTCTTGGCACTTTTCCAGTTTTCATCACAGCCTCACACCTGTTACCCAAATGCATTTCTCTCTCTCTGTTTCAGTCTCTTCTTTTCCATATGTACAGTTATTCATTTATTAAATCATTTATATGCCCTTGTCTATCAAAACTGAGAGCTCCACCTGCATTTTAATACACATTCGGAGAGGAAGAGGGGGAGGATAGAGCTGAGAGGGGGCAACTGAGGACCACCACACCCTGCAGGGAAAGAGGGGGGAAGGGGGGGAGGAGGAAAGAGAGGAGAATAGACAAAAAGGAGAAAGAGTACTGAAGAAAGTGAGTGCAAGAGAGAGAGAGCAGACAGATAGAAAAGAGAGAAACAGAGAGAGAAAGAGAGAGGGAGAGAAAGGAGAAATGAGAGAGAAAACAGAGAAAAGAAAGAGAGAATAGAGAGAATGATAGAGACAGAGAGAGAAAGGGAGTAAAAAAGAGTAAAAAAGAAAGAGAGAGAAACAGAGATAGAGCATAAGGGAGAAAGAGAAAAAAGAGAGGAGAGAGGAGTGGGGGATAGACAGAGAATGTGATGATGTGGATTTATTCTGCTCAGCCAGGGAGGAGACGCGCTGGTGGGTGTGTGTGTGCGTGTGTGTGTGTGTGTGTGTGTGTGTGTGTGTGTGTGTGTGTCCGCTGGGCGGCAATGTCTTTGTGTTCCTCTCTGCAGTAGGTTAGTGCATTCAGCTTCACACACTCTCACACACACACACGCGTGTGCGAAGGGCAGAGAGAGGAATTTCACACCTTCACCTGCATTATCACTCCTTTTCTTATCCTCATTTTCTTTCTCTCTCTTTCTCACCGGGTGAGCGAGCTGCCGGATTAATGCTATTTTCATGAACTGGATTATTGTCCTGAAGGGGATCCTGAGCTGTGTGGAATATTCTGAGAGAGAGAGAGAGAGAGAGAGAGAGAGAGAGAGAGAGAGAGAGAGAGAGAGAGAGAGAGAGAGACTCATAGGGAGATTAAATGATGGCTAGATAACAACTCTCTTTCACACCTCACTCTCTTTTCACCCTCTTTTCTGCATTCACTCTTTTTCCTCCTTTATTTATTTTTCCTGTTTGTGCTGCTCTCTGGCTGAGCTGTGAGTTTCAATATTGTTTACTTTGTTTATTAGTTTGCCTTGCAGACTGCAGTGATTTTAGCTGGTTAGTTGTGCTACCCTTCCCCTGTCTTTCTCTCTTTCTCTCTCTCTCTCTCTCTCTCTCTCTTTCTCTCTCTCTTTCTGCAGTCTGGTCTTTGTGTGGTTGAGGGCAGGGCAGGTGAGAAAGCAGCAGATGCACTTCAGCCACTTATTGCTCTGTTAGCAGGTGTGTGTGGGGGTGTGAGCATGCAACCTGTGCCTGATAGATTATTGTTGCGCAGCAGAAGCCAATCAGCTTAAAAATCTAAACAAAACAAAGCAAAAAGAGAGGAGGAGAGAGAACAGAAAAAGATACAGAGAGAGTGAGGAAGAAGAGAGAAAGTGGGGAGAAAGAGAGTAAAGAGTTTGGAAGAGAAAGCAAGGAGGAGAGAAAGGAGAAAAAAGAGGAACAGGGAGAAAGCTAGAAAAGAGAGATAAAGGAAGGAAAAGATATTTATAGAGAGAGTGAGGAGCAGAGCGAAGAAAGAAAGAAGGTGTGAAGATAAGGTGGGAAAGTAGGCGGAGAGAGAGAGGACAAAAAGACAAAACACAAAAGAGAGAGAGAGAAGGAATAGAGAGAGAAGATAAGAAAAAGATAAAGGAAAGGGAGAGAGAATGTGAAGAGAAAAAGAAGGAAAATGAGAGATTGGAAGGAGAGATCAATAGAGAGAGTAAAGCTAGAAAGCGAAAGTGCGAAGGAGATTGAGGGGGAAAGAGAGGGGAAAGAAGGAGAAAGAGATTAGAACAAGGGGCAGAAAAGAGACAGAAAAAAGAAAAGATACAGAACAAAGATAAAAAGAAAAGACAGAAGGTACAAAAGAGAGAGGAGAAGAGACATAAGAAAGAGAAAAGGTGAGAAAGAGTTGAAGCAAAGTTTGTAATGATAAATCAGAAAAGAGGGAGAGAGAAGTTTCTAAAGGCTCAACAGTCCAAGAGCAAGGGGAAAAGAAGGGAGGAAGAGTGAAGGAGAGAACGAGATTAACTAGAAAAACACAGACAACACAGAAACTAGCATCATTGCTGATAATTTTAGTGCCGATCAGCTACACACTCACCTCGTCTGCGAATGAGCCGGTGGAACATTATTTTTCCTTGTATGTCTTCTCCCAAATTCCGGAACAGAAGATCATTAGAACATCAGAGAGAAATGTATAAACTCAGAACCTCAAAACATTTGTTTGCGCTAGTATACAGCTAAGCTCAGCTGTCTGGTTATTTTGTGTAATTCACAGCTGTGCTGCTATTTAGTCCATGTTTTAAATAACAACTTGAAATAGATAACTTTCTAGTATTTTGGTGATCTTATTTAGCAACTCCAGTAAGTAAGTAAATAAATAAATAAACAAATAAATAAATACTTATAACTGGCTAAATAATAACCCACTCTTTTCACATTAGCATAGCTACCGAACACTGAGCACAAATGCAGCTGTAAAAATATCTAATTTTATTGTGCAGAGAAGATATTTTTGGTTTATTTTGATAAACCTTGAAGGGGAACACGGGTTGAAGCGTGTCAAATGGGTTATTGATCGGTATCAGCGGGCCGTGAAGGAACAAGGCTAGGTGATCATCATCAAGTGAGCTAATGACCAGCAACCTGTGAACTTGTTCCATTTGCATTGTTTTTAACTGAGAAAGATGAGTTAAGCTAATAAGCTAACTGCTGAGAAAGTTCTGGATTAGCATTAGCACCAGTGCAGTAAACAACACGCTTTTTGTTTGCTGTTTCTCTTTATCTGGGCAGATTAGCTTGGTCAGACACAGTGCGCCCACACACACATATTTACTCAACAGTCTGGGAGTTGAGTGACACAAACACACACAAGCATGTTAAACATGCTGCTGAGGCTTAGCACTAGTGTGTGTAATGCCCTGACAGTGAATTATGCCTTTCCTTTGCTTGGCAAAGGAAAAATGATTGCGTGAGCACATTACCGTGCATGTGTGCCTGTTTGTGTGTGTATGTGTCCTCAGGGTGGGGAGAACATTTTGACCTGTGTGTGGGTGTGTGTGATTTCTTCCCCTTCACACTTACAGGCCATAAGGGCAAGAGCTACAGTCCAGATTCTGCTATTAAAAAACACTTTGCCAAAGGAAAGAGAAATAGAAAAAGGGATAACTGAGTGATAAAAAGAGGACAGAAGGAAAGAAAACTTAAAAAACACCTCTTTAAGAGGATGTCAGAATGTCAAAGTGTTAACCATAAATGAGGAACGATGGAGGGAACATGTGGTCATATGAGTCCATTTTTAAAATTCTCAGATTAAATCAAAATGAATTGAAATGAACAGAGAAAGATGATTAACTAACACACTCACATATACACGCATACCCTGTCCAGAAAAGCACAACACTCTACACCAATAGAGTACTTGGGCAAGATTCCCAATCCTACATTTCCATCTGAAATGTTATTAAACTGTAAGTCCCTTTTGGATAAGAGTGTGTGCCATATGCCTAAATGTGAATCCAAGGTTGTTATTAGACTCAGAACTGAAGGGTGTTCTCGGTGCCTGATTGCATTATTTATTGATTAATTAATAAGCTTATTTATATAGCATCTTGCCTGCAATTAGCTCAGATATTTATAAAAAATTATTGTAGAAATCATAAAAAAAAATGAACAAGAACAACTGGATGCATTCTTGTAAAAGAAACCGGCTTGGGTGTCTGACAGTGTGAGCAATGACAACTTATCCTGGAGACCTTTTTTTAAAATGAGCTTTTTTAAATGAACAGCCCACACAGCGAACATCAGCAAGTGAAGCATAAACTGTAAAAATAATGCACAAACTCTCAACTACAGGCCAGTTAATGCTGCACTTCTACAGAAGCCAAAGCAGATGGATTTGCTCGCATATACTACAGAACTTCCCTGCACACTGGAGCTCCTTTCACTGGACACTGGACTAAACAGACAATGTAATTCTGGACGTTTGAGTGGACTGTTTACAACATAGCCTGTGCTAACATGGACATTGTGACCTTAAACCTGTTTAGAGCTTTTGGAGTCAAAGTTTGGAATCTTTTTGTGTTTTCACCCACCCACAAAACACCCTTTGGGAAGCGGACAGATAAAGAGAAACAGTCGCAAAGAGAGTTCTGGCCTTGATCTCCAGCTCCAATTTGGACCTTGCAAGGCTGAAGGCCAAGTTCCAGGATGGGGTGTAACATGTGCGTGGTGCAGAAGCCAGACGAGCACTGCAAGGTCATGTTCCAGGTAAGAGATGCTTCTTTCCCTTCTCTTCTGTTTTCTGTCATTGTGAGCACTGTAGACCCTCCTCACCTGTACAGATTCACAACAGCAAAAGTCATCATGGTGGGGAGAATGTTGGAACAGTTCGGGTTCATGAAATAACGGGTCGTCTAGAGGCATGCAGCAGCTGACAATTTGGCCTACCATTCGGACATACAAAGGTCTGCATGGTCCTTGGTGTTCGTCATCCCTGTTCTTCCTCTGTGGACCTCATTGGGCACAAAGTTCATGTTATTGTTGGTTTCCCTCAAGGGTACCCTGAAGGTTGGTCTTGGACAAAGGTGACTCAATGGTCAAACCAGGTCAGGTGACACTGTCTAAGACCATCCTTCAGGCTACCCTTGAGAGAAGCCAACAATGAGATCCACTGCAGAAGAACAGTTAAGGTGAGTCACATTGTCAAACCAGGTCACTTTACTCTTGCTAGAGGAGGTTTAGGGAGCCTAATAAGGGATGCGGCTGTATAACCTGTGTTCTTGTGTTTTTCTCAAGATCCTTGGTATCAAATGCCTGATTCTTCTTTTCTGTATCAGCAAGCAGTGTCCAGGTTTAAGGCTTGAAATATTAGAAAAGAACAAGTAATGCAGAAACAGAAAAAAATGCCTGCAGGGTTCTAAGGGTTAAGCTGTTGGGGGTGTTGTGGGGTTGGAGGGTGATATTTTGGGATTGGATATTGACTGCTCGAGGAGTTGCCAGGGCTACTGTTTCAGCAGAAGCTCTAGTGTGTATGTTTGGGTGTGTGTGGGTGAGATCAGTGTGTGTATGTGTGTTTGTGTGTGTTTATCCTCTCCCCACTGTATGATTATATAATTTAGGGGTGAGAGCATCTGCCGCAGAGCCACTAATGGAAATGGATGTGGACAGAATAATAAACGTGTTTAACAGAAATGAAATAAATGGTATATAGCAAGCAGAGAAGCACACGCAGATACACATATTGATAAGAGGGGTGGAGGCCTTTGGTCGGCCCAAATAAAAAATACCCCATGACTAGAAAGAAGATATAAGAAAAGGGCAGAGAATTGGACACGTAAGCAGTGGGTGAGGAGTGAATGGTAGAAGACGACCTGCCTGCCCTCACACAGCAACTGTAATGGATTTCTGTGCTTCAGGGAGCAGGACAGGAGACGGTGGATATGAAGGTCCAGCAGCATGGAGCAAGTCCAACATAATAGACCAGAAACAGAAATGAGCCAAAATCAAAATCTGTTCAGTTTGATTTATGTTTCCAAAGGCAGGACTGCAGGCACAACAAGTTTTTTGGACACGTCCACTTTAGATTTACACACATTTGTACTTGTAAAGAATATTTTGTAAAGAATACATAAAGATGTTTAAAATGATTTTAATGATTACAGTTTTTCTTACAGATTACATCATTGCTTCTGGGTCTTCATTCTCAGGAACATTTTCATTTAGAGTCTTAGTTCCTCATACTGTTAGAGAGATTATCCTTTTTTGTATCATTTCCTCTCCAAGGTTCTCCACCAAATGTTTTGTTCCTCATGTCTTTCAAGAAATCTCAGTGGTTTTACTTCATGCTCGTAGAGAGTTTCTCCTTTTCAGTCTTGGTTGCACTCACATGTTCTTCCTCATGCACCAAGACATTTGCTCCTTTAAAATCTTGGTTCCTCTCAAGGGTATTTCCTCGTGGGACAGTAACTGTTAGTGGATGGGCTATAGAAATCAATGTGACTTGAATAGAAGAGACTTGATAATTAGGATTTCAAACATGTGAATCAGCAGCCTCCCAAGATGAAGTAGCTTAATCACGCATAGAGTCTGTTTGGATGCGACTGCAGGTGTTTCTTTTACAGCTGAGAAATTTTTAATCTGCCTCTCATTAAAGCCAAACAAATTCCAGGATTTCCAGCATGTTTTAAACAAAGAAGCTCCAGCTGTGTGGTGGCTGCTATTCTGGAGCGTCTGATGTGTGTGTGTCAGATATGAGAGTATTTGATTTGTGATACTGGCCTGTAATTAATAACTGAGCTGTTTCACACACTCTGTGGGTTTATTATTGAACAAATACCCACCACACACACACCACACACACACACCAATCAGCCATGAAATATGATATGTGATATGACAGGTGTTAGAGGGAAAAGAGTGTTTTATTGTGCTTGTCATTTGTTCAGAGAAATTTGTCATATTATCCATTAACACACTGTCAGTCACATCAGTGTAACAGCACAGTTTATGGCATTAAAGCTTTTTTAAAAATGCTTCTGCTTACAAAACACCATATTTTTCAAAACTGGTAAAAAAACATTTTACTCACTACATGGCCAAAAATATGTGCTCATTCAACAATTCATTCCTAAAGCAAACTTCCACATACAGTATATTGGCAGCAAAGTCATTCGCAGATTTTTTCTGAGAACCTAACTAGTACTTGTTCACGGAAACCCCTGCAAGTTCCAGAAACAGTGTCAGGCAACTCTCTGCAATTAAGGCAGGCGCAAAGGCAGACTTCCATATTAAATACTCTAAATACGCCTAACAGAAACCAAAATTATTACAAAGGGAGACTAGAGCATCCTATAAACCAGATCAACTGACTGGGCCGACAAACTAACCCTAAACACAAACCCTTATATACTCTAAACGCAAATCCCACCACCAATAATAATCCCCACACTAACATACCCCAGATGTGACTTATAAACAAGAACCCCCCCCACTCACTTCATAATAGAAGTCTCCATTACCAAAACTCAAACTTTGGCGGTCACTAGCGGCCGCACACCAGTCCCTGACAGTATAGAAAATATATAATTTAATATTATTTACATTTCTTTTGTAAATATTAATTTAAATAGATATTCAGCTAAATTTCATTATAAAATATAACTGTGTACATTTTTTATGCTTACGAGAGAACACGAAGCAACCATATATTGGCTGCTGCCCTCAAGTTCTCGTGTTTTTCATTTTGTTCTCTTAAAGCCCTAAGATGCTGCTCAAAGCCCTCCACCTTCTAAGGCTTCTGGCAATAAACCTAAGTGCCAGAAAAAGTTTGAGTGTGTGCATGCATGGTGTGTGTGGGTGTGGCCGATGAGCAAGTGAGAGAGGCGAGTGGGTTTAGTGCTGGTTCAAGGTTTAGCGGCAACTCTAGGTGTTGTAGAAAAACTGAAATAAAAAGCGTCTGCTGAGCTCAGTTGCTGTCTGCTATCCATTATTGAATTCATACATTTATTTTTAATTACAGAACATTTTTATTACAGAAAATTTAATTATAACTGTAGCTATTGTAGTTACCCCGCTTATACCAAAGAAAACGCACTTGTATGAATGACAGTATATTCTATATAGAGGTAATATCTGTATTTTACATTCTAACACTATTCTAGACTAGCAGTTCAGTGTACACTGTACAGTACAAATACAGGCTTACCATTAAATGTTTTAATGGTGATGTATTAAGTTGAGTTTCAATTAAAATGAAATGATTTCACTGTTCGCAGATGCACTTGTGTGTGTGTGTGTGTGTGTGTGTGTGTGGTTTTGCTCTAGTTTTAAAGGGGGAAACACACACACATACACACAAACACATATTCTTGGCCGTTCTCTCTTTCTTTCTTTCATTCTTTCTCTCTCATTTACTCTCCTGTAGATTGCATCTCAGTGGGATGCTGTAACCATGGTAACTGGCCTCATTAACTGAGTATAATGTTTTTTTGTACATTTGAAAACACCAGGTTAACTAACACACACACACAAACACAGACACCGCGCATGTTCTTACACTGCAGTCAAAACACTGATCGGGGCTCTCCCCCGACCGACACACACCCCACCCTGTCTGCTGCCACACCCATCTGTCTGCCTCACACAGGACCTTTCTCTCTCTTGCACGCTCTCTCTCTCTCTCTCTCTCTTTCTCTTATAGTGTAACAATTAAAACAACATTTACATTATTTAAAACCTAACCAGTAATACATTTGTAGCCAGTGGGCATTAGTGATGAATTCTAACAAACACTCATGACTCATGTCAACATTTAATCTGAAAGAGAAGGAGAGAAAGAGACCTGAATTCATTTATGCAATCAATTTAATATTGTTTTATTAATATTGTTTGTGTATGTGTTTTGTCTGCTTTTGTAGAAATGTGCGTGTGTTTTGTGTGTGTTTAGATGGGTTTGTGTGTGTGTGTGAGTGCGTACAACTGCGTGCAAAACTAGAGCGATAGACGGTTATGTGTTGTATCTATGTGAGGAACAATGTGTGTGTGTGTGTGTGGGTGTGTGTGGTGTAAGTTTCCTCAAGTAAGACTTCCTGACCTGCAGCTGTTTGTGAGCTTGTGTGTGTGTGTTAGGGGGAGCGTTTCCGTTTAATTGATTTTTACATGTGAACTGATCACACCAGCAACCTGTGTGACACACAGAAAAGTAATCACAGGGTGTGTGTGTGAGTGCCTGACGGGTGTTTAATGGGATTTGGGGGGTGGGGGCGATGTTAATGTAAAATCATTACAGCAGCTTCAGAGAAAAGCAGCTGCATTAAAACTACACAGCAAAATCCCAACTGAAGCTTCTTGATCAACATTATAACACCCCATCTCCTCAACTGCTTGATCTAATAACATTTATTAAAACATGCACATGCATGAATGTTGATGGGGAGAAGTCTTGGACTCTTTTTCAGTCCTTCACACTCTTTTTCCATAATTTCTGATTATTCGTCCATGGTCTCAGACTCTTTTTTTCCATGGTCCACCAGCCTTTTTACAAGTAATATATATTATCCCACCAGGAAGATCACCTTCTTCCATCACTCCGTGGTCCTGTTCTGATGTCCATCAGAGGAGCTTTTGGCAGTGTACTGGGGTCAGCATGGACACACTGACCACCCCACACACAGCAGTGGGCACTGCACTGTTGTCTGACCCCTTTCTTTTAGAATAACATGAACTTCTGCAGCAGTTTGTTCTACAGCAGCTCTTCTGTAGAATCAGACCTGATGGGCTGGCCTTCGCTCCCCATGACCATCATTGAACTTCAGGTGGCCTTGACCCTGTTGCTGGTTCTCTGGTTCGCTGTGTTGGAGTTCAGGTCAGTTGTCCAAACATCAAAATTCGCCCCTCAGATCCTTTCACTTGTCCATATTTCTGCTTCCAACACCAATTTCAAGCAACTGACTGTTCACTTGTGGCATAAAGGCACTTTTCCCCAGTTGTACAGGAAACATGCTGTACCTAAAATGTGCTGTAACGACACAAAAATTGTGAATCTTGTGAATCTTAGCCCGGTAATGGTGTTTCTGACACCTCCGTTCTCTCCCCACAGTTTATGGCCAATCGTCATCCCAAAACCTCATCCTTGGAGTCAAACCAGTGAGATGATTTTTTTTGTCAGGGACCTTTTGTTATTGTGGTCTTGTGGTTGAGTTTCTCACTTTCAAGTTGAGTTTGTCATTTCAGCGTGGGTACGGCTCGGGTATAGGTAACTTTATTTGTAATGAAAAAAACATTGGTTCCGTGTGCTGGTGGAAGACCCTCCCACCCTGACACTGTAACCAGATCATCTAGTCAGTGGTTTTCACTTCACCTGCTAAATTTGTGGCTGATTTGTGTATTATATTATATTCAAAGAAATTCATTCAAAGGGTAGATTAAACAGCACAAGCAGCAGACTTTTTATCTTAGTTTCAGCAGGGAGTGTGGAGTTTCTCTAAGCATGTTGGTAGCACCAGGAGCTCCCCTGTGGTTCATCTCTGGTTTTGCTGCGGTTTTTCAGAGGGTTGATGGGGAAACTGGGGGAGGAGGGGTGTGTTTGATGGAAAAGGGCCATTAACATTCAGCACATGCCCACCCCGCTGCACTGGAGCACGTAAAATGGTCTGTAAGTCGATGTGTGTGTGTAATGGTGTAGATGAAGGTGTTTGTTACACTGTTATATCAGCAAAGCCCTCCCCCTCCCTCCAGTGCTGCTTGAGTATTCTTCAGCATCTCTCCTTCAGGATGAGGCAACAGCCCGCAAACCATCTTCATTCTGTCCATCGTCCACCTCTCACACCTCTTTCCATCTGTCCTTCACATCCCTGCTTCCTTTTTATATCCTAAATCATAAAACAAATATGTACAAAAGTCAAACAAATGAAAGAGGTAGAAACCTAATCAAATTAAAGGATCCATTTCATGGGGAAAAAAATGTATGTAGGTTTCCTACTCCATAAGTCTACATATTGAAACTAAAAAAGAAGCACATCAGCCTGGACTGGGCATCATGTAAAAAATTATTGGGACCATTTTTGTGCACAGATGCAAATAAACATTAAAAATTAGGGGAGAAAACATAAAATACAAAAATTATGTATAGATTGAGGGAAAAAAATATAAAATGGTTAGACTGATGAAAACACATACATTAAGAAGTAAAGAAGACAGAATACAAATAGAAAAAATGAAAGGATGAGGCAAAAGTGACACGAAACTAATACAATAATATATATCTTTAGGAAAGCACAGATTTTATTTAAAAAGCAATTCATATGTCTGTTTAATGTTACAGTAACCCTGTATTCTCTTTTAGATTTTCTTCTTCTTTTTTTTTTTTTACCAAATATACCTCCATCTTTCTCTTTTACATCTCTTCTTCCCTTCTCATTATCCCATATTCACTCGTTTTTTCTCTCTTACTCCTTCACCCCCTTTGAACTCTCTGAATTGCTTTTATCCTCCCCTCACCCCCACCAGATTTAGTGTGAATATTTATCAGAGCCCCTCCCCCTCTTGGAGATGTTACTAACACTAGCTGAGCCACCAAATTTTAAACAGGCCATCCACTATGATGCTAGCAACCTAACACAGGGGGCCACCTAATCACAAGTGGTAGATACATCAGCCAAGGTATTTTTTTTTTATTAATTCCTGCTCACAAACAAACAATGAGGAAGATCCATTGAGAGAAACCAAGACTCCTTAAAAGAACAATAAATAACCCTTGAAAAGAATCAAAACTCAAGAATCAAAAACTAAGAACATTTTGAAGAAATCGTCATGACAATTAAGACTCTAAAGGAAAAGCTCTCTATGAGCAAACAAAGGAATTACTGAGATTCAAAGGTGAAGAAAACTTCAATATTATAGGCAGAGGCACTGAGAGAAGGTAATCAAATGGTTTCCAAGAATGTCTGAGAAGAACCAAGTCTCAAAAGAGAAATTCCCTATGAGTACATTAGATAAGAGTTTAGTAAACAAATGGGTACTGTGATGGTAACTGATAAACTCTGCAAAGCTCTCACTCCTCTTTTCATCTGCCCACTTTAAATAAATAAAATTGTTATTTTACTAACAAAACACTGAAGCTGCTCAGTGCTGCACCCAGACATAACAACCAGCCCGAAGACGAGGGAGCATACCAAAGAAAATGAATTACAGTACAGTCTATACAGGGGTAACATTGGTATTTTACATTCTAGCACTATGACAGCAGTTCAGTATAAACTACACCGCATGAATACAGGTTTACCTTTACATTTTCTTTAAGGGTAAAGTATTAAGTTGAGTTTTAAATGAAATTAAAGTGTTTTGGGAACATATCTGGCAGCTTATTTAGGGTTTAAACTATACAAATAGGCTTTTTTTTGTTTTTTACCACATCACAAACGTAATAGACGGGGGCATCACAAAAACAAATTCATTTACAGAAAACCACATATTCCTCTAAAGCAGTTTAGCCCCACCTATTTACAATATAGTTATAATGAATATTTCAGCCTAGACTGCCTGAAAAAAAAGTTAATATTGTGATAGTAACTCATAAAGCCCCTGAAGCATCTTAAGTTGCCTCTATTGCCCCTACTCCACCTCTGTAGCTGTAACTAAACTATTTTCAGTCTGAAGGTCTCTGTGAGTATAAAATGCCCCCTTTACTATAGTTCCACTGCTTTAGGCTCATGTTCTGCACCTTCCTGGGAGTAAAACCCAATTAAAGTAACTCAGGCTTTCTGTGTGCTTTGAGGCTTTGAGGTATTGCTGTGATCTGTAACTGTGAGACTGCAGCCATCCATCTTAAACTCTGATTCCCACAGTGTCCGCTCTACACTAAATAACAAAACCCTTTCTTCTGGGCTTTGCTATTAAACCTCTGTCATCTCCTATCTTCTGATAGCTTCTCTTTCTCTCTATTCCAACAGACGAGTGTTAGATGAAGAGAGAAGGGTGATTTAAGGATGCGTATCAAGTTTGTCTTGGATGTTGCTATGTGTAAAAGTATGGCACTGCGCATAAGTCTTGAGTCTTTTCTTTGGAATATTGAGTAGATTAATTGAAAGAAATGGTAATAAATGTTTTACTGTGACATGCTGCAAAGGGCCTAAAGATACAAGGTGCCTAGATAAAGGAATTCCAACAACTCAGCCAATACCACCAGTATACTGATCACCACCTGATCAAGTTAGATGTGCTTTGTTCTGCTTGAATGCTTCATACATAGGTCACTGTGTGACTTAACAAACAAAAAACATTCCTCTGAAACTGGTCCGGGAAACCGGGAGATCTGGTCCCCAAGACTACATAGATTTTGGCTTTTTGAAAGCAAAATATGAAGAAATTAGGAGTGGCTCAAAGGTTTTGCAAAGTACTGCATATATTTAGTGAAAAAACAGCTTTATCTACAGGAATAGGTTAGGTATCCTTTTTGCAAATGGTATGTCCACGTTTGCAGCATTTAGCAGATGCTCTTATCCAGAGCAACACACATCAGCGCTTATGTCTGTTCTTTATATCTGTAAAGCTATATTAAAACAAACACCTGCTTTTTACCAACTTACTGCCACCTATGTCACACACCTTAACTATTCCTGTCAAAAGAATATAAAGTCAGAGGTTAATACACAAGTAAAGACAAACAGTTCAGAGGGCAAGGGCCCGAGAGATAAACGAGAGGACTGGTTAGTCACCAAGGTGCTCCTTGAAGAGGTGGGTCTTCTGATGACGCTGGAAAACAGCGAGGGATTCCAGATCTGATTGCAAGAGGGAGTTTGATCCACCACTGAGGGGCCCATAAATGAAATAAGACTTGATGCATGTCTTCCTCTTCTTTTGAGCATCGGAGGTTCAAGACGAGCAGTGTTTAACGCTCTGAGAGGACTAAAGTGACACACTGCTTGATCAGTGCTAAGAAAAGAGGTGCAAGACCGTTCTTGGCCGTCAAGGCTAAGTGTTAAGGTTTTGAACTTAATGCGAGCAGGCAGTGAAGGTGTAGTGTGTGAGAACTTAGGAAACTTTAACACTGTCTACTGGACTTCTGGGAGAAGGTCCAACTGACTAGAGATAAAAACATGGGCTAACATCTGTAGGTATAGTTATAGTTTCTAAACAGTTTTATTGTCAAAAGATAAAAAGCTGAGTTTGTGTTTGCTTTAATCTGGCTTGTACGCACCTGAAATTATTTTTACTCATTCTATTCCTTCTGGTTCTCCAAAGTACAGTGTCTGGCTCTGCCATCTCTACAAACAAAGCAAACTCCATTCCTAACACCCTGTTCCAGGCTTCCAGAGCATGAGAATCTCCCTCTATCTTCAAGAAACTCTTGAAGATTCAGAGAGCACTTCCCTATTTGAAACACTAGCTCCTTCACCTCTCCTAATTTTCTCTCATTGTCATGAATCTTGTTTCCTAAATTTCCTCAAAGTCGCTTTGGATAAACGAATCTCCTAAATGAATGTAATGTACATCACATCCATATGCTCTTGTGGAACATCTTATTCCCAAACCATGGGTGCAAATAAAATATGTATAAGTATTGAATAACTTTGAGTGGAAATTCTTAGTCTATCCAGCATCTACCAGACTTTAGACAGTACTTTTATATTGCATAGAATTTATGTTTGTCACCATCTACAGATAACATTGTGAAGAGAATGAGAAATATCTGTGCCCAAAGACCAAGGGGGGGGAAACTGCTGTTGAATGTGTGTTAAATTATAGCCCCTAGGCAGTATTGCATCAGAAACAGTCATTGTGCTG
>JBBJLR010161248.1:0-14476 GCA_037577145.1 Brachypetersius gabonensis
CCTGACTGTCACGTCTCTCGTCCTCTCTGTTTTCACATAATGGTATGATCCTATATGCTCACATGTGATTGCTGCCATTAGCAGAGCAGCGAAAGGCAATAAAGTGGGGAGCCGGCTCTCACTCGATGAGAGTCGGCTCTTCTGACTCACTACAAAGCATCGGCTCTTAGAGCAGCTGCTTTTGCTCATGACCCATCACTAACCCAGATGTCACTCTGTAGGCAAGTGACTTTATCTTAATGCAGGCAGTCATGGGTAGCCAGTGTAGGTCAGCCTTTTGGGTTGGTTAACAAACATTCAAGCTGCTGCGTTCTGAATCAGCTGTAGGGGTCTTGCCATGCAAGCTGGGTGACCCATTAGGTCGATAATCCCATTGCAATAATCGAGGCAAAGAGAAAACTATGGCTTAAGTTGGGTGGCATAATGAGTAATGTGTGATTTTCCTGATGTTGTGTAAGGCGAAGCTAAATGACTGAGAGACAGATGCAATGTGGTCAGAGGAATGAAGCTGGTCATCAGTCATTGTGCCCAGGCTGGCTGGGATAACCTGAAGATCTGTCTTGGTGAGATTTAGCTGTAGGTGGTGATTATTCATCCTTGTGGATTTGTCCGATAGACAAACAGAGATGCGAAACAGAGACAGTGTGGTCAGCTGGTGGGATGGACAGCTTTCATAACTATAATGGGCCATATGGGTATGGTTATGATAATAAAAATGAACAATACTAAAGAGGATACTGCTACTATAACTGCTAGTGGTGGGCTAATGGGTAGGATACTTCTGGACCAAGAGGTCATGGGTTCAGATCCTACCTAGAATATCACCACTGGGTCTCTGAGCAAGACCCTTAACCCCAAGTTGCTCCTGTTGTGTGTACAGGGACAACTTTTATAAATTTAGACTTCATGTATAATAAACATGTTTTAAATGCTTTATGTTCAGATATAGTCATTTTCAAATCTATATAAATGCAAATGTGATTAAAGAAGAATAGCAACGGGACCAAATTAAATGTTAGATGCTGCTCACTGATGAGTTGTGCTGTTTAAAGAACAGGTCTGCCGGCTACTCATGTGGTCCTTGGGGGCACCATGTTGGAGACCCCTGATCAAGAACATAAAGACACAACTATGCCACAGAAGAAGGAAAAGACTGTTGTAACCCGAGGGCCGCCTGTATATGGTTGCAATGACAGTAAACACCTTCTTGATTTTTATAATTGGTGTATTCATGTTAGCCAATTCCAGCACAGGGGGCGTGGTTTCAGGATAACGGATGGGGACGTCATTTCTCTGCCACGCCCCGTGAGAGATTTCTTACGTTAACTGGAGTTCCTCACATGGGCGCAGCTGCCAAACCCTGTTGTTAAAACGCGTTTTTTTACTTCAAAACACACGATGTCGCACACGGTTGTCACAACTAGAACGACCACGACGAGCTCGTCGAGCGACGGAGGCTTTCTGAACGTCGGTTACGTCAGGACTTTACCCGGGCTGCTGAAAGTGGCTCAAGTGGTGAGTCTGAGCTTTTCCTCAGTGTGGAAGAGTGTGTGTAAACGTGTCTGTGTGTGTGTGTACATGTGTGTAAATGTGTTTCTAGCTACTTTTTTTGGAATTTTCCACCTTAAAAAAAGAGGAGAAGGTCCGTTCCGGTGTTTAAGGTGAACCAGGGAGTTCCAAAACGAGACTGGCTTCATTCTGTAAAAAAACCCCCCACAAAAACACAGAGGGAAAGAAGAGGAGGGGTCAGATTAACCCCGTCACCAAGATAAACAGATTTGAGAATAAAAGTAGACTTACTGGTACCGGTAATGCCTGTTAGGATTTGTTTATTTCTGTTTTATATTAATTATATATATTGATGTGGTCACACTATATGGACTAAGGTCCCCTGACCGTTACACCAACTGGCACTTCAATGACGGTGCATTCAAACACATAGAATTTAAAATGGAGTTGGTCCCCCTTTGCAGCTATCCAAGATTTTGGAGTTTCTGTGGGAATTTGTGCCCGTTCATTCTGTAGAGCATTTATAAAGACACTGAAAAGCATCTAAGACTGTCCTTCACTGGAAGTAAGGGGCGTAGACCAAACCCTGGAAAACCCATATTGTGTATTTCCCACCACTGGACCTTTATTACATGGATGTTTTATTTAGAGCTCCATTCAGTTCTTCAGCAAAGACACAAAGTACCTGATCCATTTTAATTCCAACCGTATTTAATTGCTGGTCAAATTGTTTACGAACATAAATATCGTTAGTAACTGTGACTAGAACATGAGGGCAAAGCCAGAAGGTCCAGTGCTGATGAGGAGTTTCACTGGACGGTTTGTTAGACAGGAGGCGTGCAGCCAGGAAGTGAGGCTTAAAAACAATGGGCTGCTGTAAAAGGCTTTAGAGAGCGTGGCCTGTCAGGCCATGGACAACAGTGTTCAGTCTGTCTGCTTTTACAGCGTTAGTCCTGATGGGCTTCCAGCTTAATACAAAGAACTGATGGAAAGAAATCTGAATTTGTGTTTTGCTGCAGTGAAAATAATCCTTATTTTTTTCTTTAAAAATGGTTGGTTAGGAGATTGAAGATTCATCAGCTGTTAATCAAAGCAGTTTAATTTATGTCTTATAACTGTCCCCCAGTTACTGTATATCTGTTAACTTCTGTAACAGAATAGTTAGTTATTAACAATGGGTTTTCAAATAAATAAACAATAATATACATTGTTTATTGTTTGGTAATAATATGTTGTGCGAACTGTCGTGAGAATGTCGTGAAACATTCAAAACATGTTTTCTGTGCTAAAACAGAAAGTTGCAGTTTATTGTTACTCAACAAAGGTGCTGACTAGAGTTGTCAAAAAAATCGTTTCTCAGATGCTAATCGATACTAAAATTTAGAATTTAGAACCGAGTTCGATATCAATTATCACTAGTATCGATACTTAAATTCCAGTTTTGCATCTGCCGGTTCACGGAAATTCATTTTCATTTTCGTTGACCAAAACGAGAACAAATGTAATGGGACGCCTGACCTTAGAGTTGAATGGCACTCCGTCCCATTACTTTTAAATATATCTCATTATTCTGGCAACAGGAAATTCAGTGGTTGAAAATGTGATTTTTGTTGGATTGCATGAAGACCTCGATTCATCAGAACATGCAGTAACTCACCCGGAGCTGGGATTGGTCACCCTGTCAGAAATACTGTGATTGGTCAGAGGCTTATTTGCAGATTGCAGCCTTTTGTGACATTAGTATTACAGAGACTAATATTGCAGTAAAAATTAGCAGACAATGTATTGTTAAGCCTTAGTGTGTGTATGAAATGTAGTATATATTGTGTGTATGTATAATGTAAGTATAATGTATGTGTGTGATGTCTTTGCTCCGTGTTTGTGTGTGAGAACAGGTGTCTCTCCTCATCGCCTTCCTGTGTGTGCACTACGCCCCTTGGTGGACAGATGGCTCAGCCTTTTGGTACTTTGAAGTTGTCACGCTGTGGTTCCTAATCGCCTTTCTCATCTTCCTCCTCATGTACATCCTCAGACTGCAGGCCAGGATTCCCTGCATCAACTGGACACTGACGGTGAGAGGACTTGGAAAAGTCTGTCTGTCTATCAGCCTGTTTGTCTGTCTCTGTTTATGTCTGCTATTGTCTTTTTTTTCCCTTCATGTCTATCAGTCTGTGTTTGTCAGTCTGTCTGACTCTCTTTCTATTTTTCTGTCTGTCTGACTGACATTCTGTCTGCATGTATGTCTGTCTTTGTCTGTTTATTGATCTGACTATCAGTCGGTCAATCTAATCGTCTGTCTGTCTATCTGACTGACTGCCTGTTTGTCTCTCTGTTTATTGATTTGTCTGTCTTTTGTCCAACTTTCTGATCATTTCTCAGTCTATTTTTCTCTCTGCCTTTATCTGTCTATGTATCTGTCTGTCCCTCAGTCTTTCTATCCATTTGTCCGTCTGACTGTCGGTCTTTCTTTATTAATGTATTGTCACGGTGTGGTTCTAGGAGGGAATGGGGAGGACGCCACTGTATGGTTATAGATATGATTTTAATAAAGAAAACACCAAACACAAAACAATCCCAGACTCAGGGTAAACAGAAGCAACACATAAGAACAAGAACAGAAACAAGGAAATACAAAACACAATGAAACACAGCAGGATAACACAATACGCTTGACACAACAGGATGAAAACAAACCGCTAGGCCCGTGCTCCTCAAACGAACAAAGAAAACAAAAACCAGACTTGAGGGCTTGACCCTCCCTCGCAGCTCAGCGAGCAGAACACGTGGACATGGAATACCAGCAAGAAAACCAGCAAAAATACTGCAAAACAGAAACAGGGATTAGACAGATTCAAATAAATGGAAGAACAAAACTACAACCAACACCGAGGGGGAAAGACAAATACAGACTCAGGGAGGGAAGGATCGACTGGGGCCTATATAGGGGAACATAAACGAGACACAGGTGACACTCATAACAATGGGACGCTTTACAAACGGAACACGGAGACTAGATAGGGCACTAGGGGGAAAGGGAGGAAGGAAGGAGAGGAAGTGGAACGAGACACGCAGAAGGGAGGAAGGAAGTACAGGAGGTGAAACGGAGATGAAATGGAACACGGGGAAACACGGAAGTAAACACAGGGAAACACGGAAATCAGTATTCAGGGGACGGGGAACGGAGTCTGACGGGAGATAGAGATGACAGAGGTCAGTCTCAGTACTTCTTAATGTAAACCTCAGAGTAGTAGAGACATTTTTATTTCTGTGTCCGTTAGATCTGTAATGATTAGTCAAACTATGTAATGTTGATTCTGGGGAAAAAGGCACAGTGTTTATTTAAATGGAAAAACACTCCATAATTTTCCAAGGGTTGTTATAGCTTCGAAAGTAGCGTGATGTTTATATGATCCACACTGTCATTCTGACTGTAATACTTGTTTACTGTAGTACTTGTTTACTTACATTTATGGTTATATTTACTTGTACTCATGTCTTTATTTTATTTGTGTTTCAGAAAATGTCAGATTTTTTTAATTTAATATGTGCTTATTGTTTATAATGTTTGCACAGTCAGAAAGGAGCGGTTCAGGATACATTTCACTGTGTGTTGTACTTGTATGACTACACATCTTGAATAAGACACTACAGGAAGTGTAGGGGCAATTTGACTCCTATTGTTTAATTTAAAAAGTTCTTGTAATCCACGCTGTCAATCTGACAGAATTTAATACATCACAAGAAATGAATGGGGCGACATATCTTGCATTGTTTAATTTACAAAATCCTCTATAATGCATTATAATGGTCTTATGATATACATCTTCCGACTGACTGTAATACACCTCAGGAAGCTTTGGGAGTGATATGAGTTCCACTGTTTCAGGGCAGAAAGAAGAATTGACATTACAGGTGGAACTTTAAATGAAGACAGTAAGACAGTCGAGTAGCAGGATGGATGTTTAGCTGCTGTTATCTGGTGTCTGGAGGAGCATTGTCTGTGCTGTAAGATGCTGAGGTCTGTTTGCCTGTGCTGCAGGAGTTTCTGCACTACGCTGTGGGCACCATTTTGGTATTCATTGCATCCGTAGTAGCTGCTGTGAAAAGCCACGGGATCTCCGCCCTCGTAGCTGGATCTGTGAGTACCCCCCAACACCTGCTTTGGGTTTAGCATTGATATATATTCAGAATAGGGCTGCACCTTATGGAGAAAAAGTTTATATTGTGATAGTCCTGCTACATATTACTTATTTTTTTAATAAATTTAAATGGAATCTGAGCTCCAAAAATAGTCTGTTCTCAAATCATAGTTTTTTGAGATAAAAAAATCGGCCTTCGGGATAAAATGGGAAGTGATTAAACATTTATTTCCTTCTTTGTAGGTGTTCGGGTTTATTGCAACGTTTCTTCTTGCTGTCAGCTTATGGACATCATACAAAGTCACGTGTGGCTCCCAACCAACCAGTAAGTCTGACTCTGCACTTATTTCACAGCAGTCACCAGATCTGGTGCTGGAGATCCAACTTCCGGAAAAGTTCTAGTCTTAATCTGCAACACCTGCTCTGGCTGAAGAACTTCTTCAGAAGGCGCTGATTGGCTGGAGCGTTAAGTTAAGTAAGGGGGAGGGGCAGCAGGTTAAGGCATTTTTCCATAGGCATACAGGAGCCGTGTTGTGCCTAAACTGTCCTGTCCAGTGAAGGTGTTTCTGACACAATTCTCTCCCCATAGTTTAAGGTCAGTTGTGCCAAATCCATGTCCATGGAGTGAAACCAGCAGAAAGATTTTCGGTCAGAGCTGTTTTTGAAATTGTGGAATTGTATTTTTTCTAGTCTTGTTTGAGCTTTTACATGTTTTCTCAGCCAGGTGATGAAAACCTAACCCAGCTTAACTTGTTAGCAGTGTCTTGGTACACCTTCACATTTCTCACATACATACATTTGTCAGCGTGATTGAAAACTCCAAATTTCATCTTTAGCCCAGACAGGAGTGCTTGTAATTGTAGTTGTGCTTGTAGTTGACTTTCCAGTTGTTAGTTTGTATCTACCTTGCTGGTGTTTTGTGTGGACAGTAAAAGAACAATGGCTTATTTCCATGTTGTGATGACATTTTGATAAGAGAAGATAAACAATTATTAGTCGGACAAGTGGGAAATTTACTTTGCTATGTCAAAAAGTGGTCGGTATAAGTGTAAGAGCAGCAGTAAGAGCTGCTTGAGGAAGGCCTTGATTCCAGGGTTTGTTTTTTAGAAAGGACTGCACAGTCCTGGTGGGTACAGTGTTATCCACACAGAAATTGAAGTAGTCGGTAACGCAGGTCACACACACACTGATCTGTGCGTGTGACTGGTGGCTCCCTGCGTACTAAGGGCTCATACACAGGGACAAGGTGCACCAGGTTGTGATCTGATATTTCCAGGGGAGGGAGAGGTGATGGACTGTATGCCTCTTTTGTGTTGGCATACAGTAAGTGGAGTGTTTGATTGTCTCTGGGTGAAAGCGGGCAGTGTTGAGTCCAGAGGGGCATGGTTAAAATCACCCAAGGTGAGAAACAAAAAAACAGCTCAGCTGTTACCCACTTTCAGGCTTGCCGAAGAGCAGCTTGAGTATTGCTCGGGTTCGGTCACTTTATCTGTAATGTAAAAACATTTGTTCATGGTTCGACATGATGCCTTGTGCCAGTGGAGAAGCACCATTCGATGCAAGCTAAACCAGGCTCGAGAAAAGATCTCCAGGGAACTAGCAGATCTTCAGCTAAAGGTTTTACCTGCTTTAGAACTTTTTTTGTGGGTGGATTGATCATTCAGATAAATGATGTGCTTAAAAATTCAGCTGAGATCTCCTTTGGGGTCTTTTTCACTTCATAACCTCTATCATTTGCAGGTGCAGCTGTGTAACAGGATCCCAGCGCAGATTCTTTGGAGGGATCATCCCAGGAGCTGCCAAGAGCCTCAAAGTGTTAATATTTTCACCTGCTGCCATATATATGATATGTAAAGATCCTCTTTAAAGTGATCCTTCAGCCAGCAATCAGACTTAGACATGTTAGGTGACACGTTTTTAATGGTTTTGTACTGAAGCTACAAGGCTAATTTATATTTCATTGTCATTTTATGTCCAGTCCCACCCAATTGCTAGATCTCCTCCATCTCACAGTGCAAGCTGAGAGGGTGAAGGGTACCATTTGACAAAATATTTACAGACTTTAAACCTTTTTAATTCCAGAAAGGCAATTATATGGACCCTTGAAAGGGGACATATTATACAAAACTCACTTTAAAAAAAAACAATTTATAATAGGTCTATGGGCTCTACAAAACTCTCTCACATAAAGAGATTTTACCATCTTTATTCATGTCAGTTTCAGCCCCTTTCAAAATGAGCAGTTTAAGGGCTTGGTCACGACTCCTTATTTACAGCTCCTTATTTGAATTTATTGTTCCATGAAACCAATTGGTGCTGGGACATGGCCATCACAAATGAAAGCCATGCAGTTCTTTGGTTTTCTGTGCTTTGCAGCAACAACACATGTGTGACTCGCCTCTGCCTGTAGCCACAGCGCTGGGCTTCTCCGTGCTCGTAAAACTAGCAGATCTTCAGACAACCTAGTGGGTGGGGTCTCAACAGATTGGGGTGGGGGGGTGAGCTCTATGCAAATTAGCCCAGTATTACGACAGAATGGGCTCGCCGTCCAAACAGGTCACTTTGAAAGGGCCTGAAACTGAAGAATAAAGCTGGTGATCTCTCTTTATGAGAGAGATTTTGTGCTGCCAGATCTTGACTGACTGTCATTTGGGGTAATGGAAGGAACCACTGGCTGAAGAATCGCTTTAAGAATGCACACTTGTTACTGCTGAGTTACAAACTTATAGAATAGATGCTTTTAAAGTTCTTGCTAATTTAAGTGTTTATGCTGCAGCTTTAGAGTGGAATTTACTGAAGAGCATAGCCAAAGATGGTGCTCTGGCTTTGTTTGTTTTTTTATGAATAAGCCACAGGGGCCTTTTATATGAAGGACTGTTTACATTTATTTATTGCTGATAGTTAGAGCTAGTTTAGTGTTGCATAGCCTTCACGACTCTGGAGCCTGAAGTTTCTCATCATTTTTCTATGAGGATTGCAGCCATTAACTTCCTCTGTAATCCTGTATGCTGGATTATCGACTCCGTTATTGCGAAGGTATAAAACTTCAAGTCTTTGTGTTTTTTGAAGGAATGTCACACGATTTAACAAAAATCCAATTACAAGCTCTGATGAAATAATCTAAGTAGCACGCGTGTTTGCTGTAAAAGTATTAAGATTTTTTGAGTGAATGAATAATCAACATTACAGACTTTCAACGTACTTATTTTAACGTACTGTATTATAAATGTTGCCACCAGGGGGCAATGTGGCGCCTTGCAACCAGTTGTGCCACAGTGCCCTCGTGTGTTAGTATCTATATTAGAGCCCTTTGAAGAAATTTGTTCTCTGCATGTAAGCAATTGTTACAGACGTTAAAGAAGTCTGTCGTAAAATAACAGGTTTCTTTGAAGGACAGTAATATGGATTTTACCACAAGATGACAATGTGGTGCCGGACATAATGCTTCCTTAAGAGGACGGTCTTCACGAAACACTGCCACCTATAGTATTGATTTCAAATTGCATTTTAAGGGGAAACAGGGAATCTGAATTTACTGGAACACCGGCAACGCCAAAATAGAACACAATAAAACAGGCCGACCAGGGAAGGCCAGGACCCCAGGAAGGATGTGTGTGTAACAAGGCTGGCGTTGCTGCACCGGCTCATTATCAGCCCCACGCCCTGACTTGCAAAGAGCTTGAATTAACTAAAGAAAACAAACATTATACCCCCATAGCATGAACCACAGCTATAATGGTAGTAATAGCGTTTGGAATTTAGCTTACCTGAAGTGCTGGGGACATCACTTAGATACCACCAGCCACTTCTACAGCAGCCGCCTGACTTTTCCTAAAATGGCATGCAAGTGGAATGGCACTGAACAGGTGTGTTCACCACCTCTACTTCTGCCAGTTACAGCCCAGCTTTCCCTGCCCGTGGCAGCCTTACACAAGGAAGATGGCATGTCCCTTTTATACCCTAAGATAAAGTCCCACAATTACATGGGGACAGCAAAGGCAGCAGAACAACAGTTAAACAACCGAAGAAGACCCTAGCTAGTAGGGTTGGGCGATGTCCAATTTGGCATCGTATGATGTCTAATGTGAAACATCGCGAAGGACGATGGCATCATTTTCTATGGCTTGCGCGCACCGGCCTTCTGCACGCACCGCGGTCAAAGTTGAAATTTGTTGAACTTTGACCGCTGTGCGCCGTGACGCATTTTCGCGCAACCAGTAGAATTAATGCATCGAAGTGGGCTAGTGTTCGGTCTGCCCCGTCTAATAGTGATAGGAAGTTCGGATCTTTTCAGAGAGCCGGCTCTTGTGACTCGACTCCCAAAGAAGAGCCGGTTCTTTTGGCTCCCAAACGGCTCTTAGTTTTCAATAGTTCCTGATATGTCTATATGTCTATGATTGTGATTGCTGCCAAATTAAATGAAGTTCTGCCGTTAGCAGAGCAGAGAAAGGAAATAAAGTGGGGAGCCGGCTCTCACTCAATGAGAGTCGGCTCTTCTGATTCACTACAAAGCATCGGCTCTTACAGCCGCTGCTTTTGCTCATGACCCATCACTTTGCTCAGCGGAAACACAAGGCTCACGTGCGACGTGATGCGAAAAAAGTGTGTGAGAGAGAGAGGGCAAGAGAAAGAAAAAGAAACCCACGGTTTTGTTCTTGTTATTTTTTTGGGTCGCACCACTACAGTGCTATCACTACTGAATATTTTGAGTAATTTACCTATTATTTTGTTATTGATACATGTGTTTTAAGCAAAACTATCAAACCAGCCATCACTAAACAACAGCTAGAAGATAAAGACACCCCTTAAAAATACAGTGAGAAATAAATTACCACCTGTCAATCACTTTTTCCGAGTGACTCTGGCATGCATAGGCATAAACAGCAGGAGGAGCGTTCATAAATGTATGGTACATACATGAGTAATATAAATGGGTAACAATATAACTGCCTCGGCGGGCATTACCCAAAACAAACATACTTACATGCGTATAGGACACAAACGTATCCCGCGTTCAGGTTTGTATATGAACTTAGTCGTGTGGTTGCTGCTGTTAGCCAAGCATAGCCTGTCTTCCCCATTTACAGAAGTAAAGGGAGGCTTCCCACAGCGCCACCACTGGCCGGGGGCCTGTAACTTAGGCTACCGCCTGTTACACTGTGAATAAGTGTAAGTGTGTGTTTTTCGCGAGCTGGTTGCTGCTGCGGCGGGGACGGGGCGAAGGATCGTAATGCCGGCTCAGCATCGTGATGTCTATCGGCCATCGGCGATCGACGATGGCATCGTCTATCGACCCAACCCTACTAGCTAGGGTTAACTAGCTTACCAGCTTACTAACTAGCTTACCATGAAGAAATACGTTTATATGCTCCACAGTTTTCTGCTGCACTCAGACTTGGTAAGGACTGTACCAATACCATTATCAATACTGATACTGATCAATACTTAATGATCCTCTTATTGATCCCACTCTCCATATTTTGGTGTGGAACATAAAGACAAAACATGAAAAGGAGTGAGAAGATTCAGCAGTTTTTTTTTATTGTGATTTTTTTGGAAAATTTAGAATCTAAACTGTGTCCTGTATATATAATGAGAAAACTGCTGCCATTCCTCCACTGATCCAGTCCAGCACCAAAACGCAGCTAGATGTATTAGAATGTATTAGCACTGAAGAAACTCCAACAGCACTTTCTGTCCAAGAGATTCTGCAGATTTCAGCACTGATCAATCAGGAACTGCACTCTCCAGGTGGCACCTGACATCTGAAGAAACATGTCGCAGGTTTATTGGAATTTCATAAAAAACGGCTAAATTATTCAGTCTTGTTACATCGACTTGCGCTGAAAGGTAATAATGTTTTTGCCTTTGCACTTCTGTAGTTTCTGTACAGACTTCAGGCTAATTTTAGCTTCTGGTGGGTATATTTCCTCACACTTTTGACTGGAGATTTTTTGGGGGAAGGGTGTGGCTCCACAGAGGCAGGAAACGTCTGGAGGCTAATATGCTGGTAGGCGGAAAAAGAAAGGAAACTGCAGTTAAACTCCGTCTGCTTGACCTGGAATTTGATTACAGTCTGCCCAGACCCGTGACTGATGTTGATCTGACCCCCCTGAGTCATATATGGTCTAGATTTTGTCTATCTGCAAATAAAGCTGCAGGATCTGGGCCATATTTGGATATATGGGGTTTAAGGTGGAACTGAGCAGGTGTTGGGAACAGAGTAACTGAGTTTCCCAGCTGGGAACATGAATCATGGATCTATGGCTTCTATGTGCTGAATTTGAGGTTGAGCTCGGTATCACATGGCAGGACGGGGTCCCCAACACTACAGTGCTGGACAAAGCTGGCTCCCACGGCGTGCACCTCATGCTCTATCAGTGTTTGAGATGGCTTGGGCACATGCACAGAATGGATGGTGGTCGCATACCAAAGGATGTCATGGAAGGAGAGCTGGCTTCTGCACACCGACCAACAGGCCGCCCAGCTTTGTGGCACAAGGATGACTTGAAACTGACAACCACTGACGCTTGCGGACAGAGGGAGTCAAGAGAGGAGAAGAGAAGTCAGCAACTGGAGGACAGGAGAAAGAAGGAAAACGAGGAAGCATTATCAGGCTCCAAATCCACCTTCAAACCATGTGTGCGGCCACTGTGGCAGAGACTGTCATGCAAGGATCAGGTTACTGAATCGCTCCGGACGCTGCCCTCAACAAGGCTGATATATCTGCTCACGGTGGACGGAAGGATGTCTACTACTGTGTTCATTCACCAGTTTTCTCTTGCTTAGTGGCGGTGATAAGACCGGGCCACATTATATCCCCAGGTGTTGGGACGGGTTTGGGCCAGTATTCTTGCTATGTGGGCGATGAAAAAAACTAGTAAGCCCTAGTAATTCATACAACCGCCACTGAGTGAGAGAACACTAAATCTTACATTGAAAGAGGCATTCTGGCCTAAAATCAGAATTTAATTTATGTTGTGGTTATAGTATGTACCACAGCCTGGTACTGGTTAGACAGATATTATGTCCTTTGCAGATATGATTGGGCCAAATCCATTTACGGGTCACGCTTGGGTTATAATCGTATTGTTATTGATTGTTTAAATGGCACAGCCTGGTAAGTGATGCTATGCGACCTTTAAAGCGTTGAAACGAATAGTAATAATATTTAGTAGTAAAATTATGATAGTGATATTATGTTCGAAACCCTGGAGCGCTCTTTATAATGGAAAAAGTCACAAAGCTTCCTCTAAATCCACAATATGGCAGTAAAGGCCAGTCTGGTTCACTCTTGACTGCTGGGCAGCCTTTGGAAGACAGAAATGTGTGTGTGTGTGTGTGTGTGTGTGTGAGAGAGAGAGAGAGAGATGGCCGCAGCAGAGAAGGCTGGATGGGAAGAGTGAGTGGCAAAGCTGCCATTTGGCCTTAAATGGAAAGAAAAATGGTTCCTTGTTGCTAATATGGAAACATTAGTCATGCCGGCTGAATGCCTCTCTAAGGCCACACTGTTTAGTTTGCAGAGGCCTTTCTGGAGGCCGAATGCATGAAATGGTGCTGCAACGCTTCAGCGCTGAGAAGACACAAAATCTACCACCTTCATCTCCAACATACTGAAAATCTCAATCATGCGTACAGACCATCTTCGTTTCAGGGACTGCTTTAATGTGCTTTTAGTGAACTGGGTGCTCTAATAGTGAAAATAATATGTGGAGCAATGCCAGAGATCCATTACATATGCTTAGGGCCTGCCCAGTGTTTTCTCATGTCAGAGCAATATAACAACGCGGCAGTGATGTCAGTGGCTGTTTGTCCTTACATCTGCACTATCTTCCGTTTAATCCACACTATGTCTGTTTTCACATTTTAAAGAAGCTTTAGCAGAAAATAACTGCCTTGTGTTTCTACATGCACTACATCTTTCCAGTCTTCACTGCAGGTCAGGCTGTAATCAGTCTTCCCCCTAGTGTCCAAAAGGTTCAACACACATAACATTTGTAAGTTCTGTTTTTTTTCAGTCCGAAACAGTTCAGTCGTGTTTTTTAAAGGGAGAAACTCTGAGGTTTTACTGCAGCAGCAGAGTTTTGGCTGGGCAAAGCTAAACCATAGGTGTTCTATACCCTGGTTTCTCAACCACTGGGCCGTGGACCTCCGGTGGGCCGCGAAGGCTTTAGATTGGGCCGCGAATCTAAAATCGAGACAGACCAATAGGTCCGCAATAGGTTATTTAATATAATCTAATGGTACCACATGGGCCTTGGCAACATGCTGTGATAGATATGTGAGCCTTAATGTTGAAAAGGTTGAGAATCATTGTTCTATACCACAGTCTACTATTATTACCACACCAGTGGTTTTCAGACTGAGTATAACCCCCAGTGGACAGTGATGGTCTGAGGTCTGCTGCACTTTTGTTATTGTATAGAAATGTAAGCAAAATACATTTAAAACAAAAAATACTGTTTTGAAGTCTGAGAACTTGCATTGAGGAGAACAACCACTTGCTCCCGAGTCCATAATGGATGTACGTATATAGAGCTTTTGTACAAAATGTATAATTATTTTAGAAACTTCAGTAATCTCAGTATCCAGACTTGCCAAACAATCAACACTCAGTAGACAGAATGCTAGACCACCCACCCAAAACCAATTTACTGGAAAAATGGGAATATTCTGATATGATTTAATATTTTTAAAATACAAGTCATAGTCCCTCTGATCAGTCTTTCTCTCAGGATCAGTCGTTCTCTCAGGCCAACAGTCTTTCTCTCAGGCCAGCAGTCTTTCTCTCTGGCCAGCAGTCTTTCTCTCAGGATCAGTCTTTCTCT
>JBBJLR010161267.1:0-14475 GCA_037577145.1 Brachypetersius gabonensis
TGCTGACTGGCATTCTTAACTGCTTGGAAATCTTTTTATATCCTTTTCCTGTTTTATGAAGTTCAACAATCTTCTCCTGCAGATCCTTTGATAATTCCTCATGGCTCGGAATCCAACAAACATCAGTGCAACACTGGATGAATCATATCAGGAGCCTAGAAACTCACTGACTTTTTATACACACCCACTAATTACACGCAAACAGATCACAGGTGAGGAGGGTTACCTTTAGTACCCATTTACACCTGTGTGTGTTCAACCTGTGTCTATCTTATCATGTCAAAATTTCCAGGGTGTGTAAACTTTAGATCAGGGTCATTTGGGTATTTTCTGTTGTCATTATGATGTAAAAAAGACAAACACAATTGTTTGATAATAAATGGCTTCACCCAAACACTAACCACGAGTGAAAGAAAGGTTTTTGTGTTATCTTTCATATTCTCTGAAAAATGGCCAAAACATCACAAATTCTGCCAGAGTATGTAAACTTTTGAGCACAACTGTATGTCAACAAATCGCTACGTTTATGGTTGTATGAGAAATTGGTTGTTGATAAAACAAAAGTTAAAAATTGACGTAATAGTCACAAGCTATGCATAACCAATATTTTTTTTTATTCTTCCCTCCTGACCTATGAAAAGCCACCTAATTATAATGTTAGACAAGAGTTATAACTGTGCTGAAACTGTTGATGAATGCATTTAAAGTTAAAGTGCAGCCTAAAATTTGACCAGTTAAGAGGAGCCAGCCCTGCACTATTATAGATTCTTTACTCTTATTAAGGAAACTGGATTTATTTCACATTCTTAATTATAATCGTATAAAAATCAGCAGTTTGTGAAATAAATAGGTAAAAGCAATGCATTGCGCTAAAATATAAAATGTCAGTCAGGCTCTTGATGTAAGCGCATGTAATGCATGACTGGGGCAGCTGGTGGCCTACTGGTTAGGGTGTTGGTATTGCTATCAGAAGGTCGTGGGTTTGAATCCTAACACTGCTCGTGGCACCACTGAGGTACCCTTGAGCAAGGTACTGTCCCCACGTTGGCGGCAGCCCCCTGCTTCACATGGTGAAGGGGTTAAATGCAGAGAAAGAATTTCACACTGTGTGCTGTGGTGTGTATGAGGGGCCACTTTACATTTTTTAATGAGAGAAAGAGTAATTGTGACAGCCCAGATCATCTAGAGCGGTCACTTTATGCTGGCTTGTCTTCTTTGAGCTATGTTTCAACAGTCTACTAGGTGCTAAAACATTTATGTGCCAAATCATATGTAGTTCTCTTAATGGGTGCTAAATCACTTAATTAGTTGCAAGGAGAGGGGAGTGTTGATTACAGCTGTGTTTTTATATATTTCCTCATTAAATAAGATCCTAATCAGTCCCTCATAAAGCAGAACGAGGTGCTTGTGTTGCTAAATCACTTGCAATATCTTATGTGCAATATTACTGCTTGGTCAATATAACTTCTCATTACTTAATAGTACTTAACTGTTAGGTTTTCTAAAAGTGCAATAACTTATTCCAAACTATCACTTGTGTCAACCGTTTTTCACACAGCTGTGTGACATAAAGTTATTATACCAAGCATTTCTGAATGTAAGATTCCTATTATGGTGGGGGGGGTTTCTACAGGTTTTTATTCAGGTTTTATTTAGACTTTTTTTCATATGTGTCTGTTTGTTGTAGCAATCATCACAGAAGGAATTTCTTCCGGGATCAATAAAGTTTTCTGATTCTGGTTCTCTGTGTCCTCTGCTCCTCCTCAGGGCCGGTGATGCTGGATGAATTTGTGGAATGGCAGAAAGCCAGACTGGCATTATAGCACAAGCCGGGAACATACGTAAAATTTAAGGGCAAACAGAAAAAGCACATCAGCACCATCAGCAGTCCCTAAAATCACACACTGTTCCAGGACTGTCGCAATGTCTCCTCAGCCGCTGGTGGACTCCTCACTACCCAGAGACTCTTACAGTGTTAATTTAACTATAAAAGAAAAATGTTGGAAAAGGCGAACCATTTATTCTCCCCCCCCCCCATATGTATCACATCTGTTGCAGCAGTTACATTGCCAGTGTTGTACTATCTGGTGGAGGGATGTCATCAGTTTCTGTAAATCTTTTTTTTGTCCCTTTCATTTTTTTGAGCTTTACCTTGTTTATAGTGTTTTCAAAAGAAAATAAAGGAATTGTATGTAAATATATTTTCTCTGGATGACTCATGGTTTAAAACACTTCTGATGAGCGAGTAGATAATGCATTAATGCAGCCTCACCAGACGGGACAACACACTTGTAAGGGAACGGGGCAGTTGCTTGGTATAGTCTTGTGGGATCGGTGTCTCGTCTCGATAGGGACCCACACAATATTAGGCTCATGAGGCTGATTGGTGCATTTCCAATTTACCCTAATCCTGTGAATTAGTTTGGACAAGTTTGGTGTTATAATGACGTTTAATACATCTCTTCAGGCATGAAACCTCTCTCAGTAGGTCGAGCACATTCAGCCATTAGACAGAGAGAGAGAATGAATGAAAAGATACCAAATAAATGCACATATAAAAACTTATTACATAATAATCACATATTGTGAAATGGGAGACTGTGCAAGCTATGTGCACATAATGTGAAGTGGCATAACACTAATACAGTACTACTTAAATTTTACAAATTGCAAATGTGGGAATGAAATATAAGTTCCGTTAAAAATAAACAAAAGAAAAATTCTGTCCGATACTCTCTGATACACTCCACCATTTATACAGAAAGCGACACTTGGGATGAAGCGCTGATGTGACGAACCGAGGCTTCGATCGTCGTTGGTCACGTGGTTTTCTGCTTCGCAGATCCACGCGTCGAAGCAAAGCTTCGTCTGCCACGCCCCCTTACACTTGATACGTGCTTCGGAGCTTCATGTGCGCATCACTGCCTCCAGTCGTTACCAGATAATTGCTGCTTACTGTGTACAACTTAAGCACATAACAAAACACCATATCGCCTTTATTTAATCCGTCGCATTTATTTAAAACAGAAGTCACCCGCCCGTTTTGACGACTCGCCATTTTACTGAAATGTGCTCTGGCGCCTTCGTCGTCTTCAGCGCCAGGATTGGTCGCCACCTTACCTGCAGCTTTGTGATTGGCTAGAAAAGTAATTCATCTGATTGGTGGATATGCGAGCTAATATTGTTCTGCCAAGGCGCCAGGCAGGTTAGCGCCAACATGGTTTGTGATAGTGAATTCACACCAGCAGGTTGGTATTTGCAAGAGTGCTTGGTTTCCTGAATGCAGTTTCAGGATTTGCATTTGAAAACGAGCTTGTCTTTGTAAAAAAAATTCATTACAAATACAGATCACTTGACGCATATTTCTGGTCAGTGTTTTGCAAATACAAATTGTATTCAGTGCGAGCAGACATTTTTTTACGGGTGTAAATTAAAAAAAGTACACATACACATTATTACGGGTATGAATTGGCTCCGTAGTCATAGGTTTTAAAGTCTAAGTCTGAGAAGGACTGTCTGGTGTGTCCAGGCTGTTTTGTGTTGATTTTCTGTGTGTAGAGAAATCGGGTGTTTGCACTTGGCTCATGATGGCGTTGAGTCTGGTCAGAGACATCACCCTCTGTCTGGGCCCAGGCTCAGGCTCAGGCTCCTCCACCGCCACCGCCGGCTCCGAAACGTGGTCGAATCTCTTCCCCTCTTCGTCATAGTTGTACACTTTAATGACTCTGCTCCTACGTTTAGGCTTTATATGAGTTTCCTCTTCTTCTTGGCTGCCCTGTGCTCCATCTGCTCCATTTTCTAGCTGGACCTCCCCCTCCACATGAACTTCTCCTGGCTGGTTCTTTGACCAGAACAGTTTTGTGGGAGGTGTGGATGACTTTGATGCGTCCGAATCCTTAAACCATGAGGACTTTTTATTGGTGGGCATTCTGAAAAGTCCTTTATTGCATCTTGTTTTTTGCAGACACTTCATCACGTAGGGTCTGCTGAAAGCACCAAGTGTGAACGCAACCACGAAGGTGACCAGTACTGATGCTACTACGGCTGGGGCCAGATCATATTCCACACTCTTCTCGTCCTCTCTGGTCATTCCAAGACTTCTTTTGTCTATATTTTTTCCAACGACATTTACTCTATATGGAATAATTGTTGTTCCCCTACTGTCCATTAGTTGGCAGTTGTAGAATCCAGAGTGGCTTCGGGTGGCCTTTAAAATCCTCAGTGTTCCGTTATTTATGCCAATCGGGTCGTTGTTGCTGAGCTTTCTGTCTCCGAATGTTCCGAAGGGGGTCTGCCACCACTTCACCAATCCTAGGCACCAAAGAACAACACACTAGTGTTTAGCAAAACAAAAATCAGGTACTGGAGACACAAATCTACCCTCCATATCTGCTCATTTAGTGGCACAATGAGTTACTTCTCAATTCAAAGTGACTGTATTCAACTTCTCAGTTCAAACTGTTTTCTATGGAACTCTGCTGTGGGAAACTGCTTAGTGAAAGTAACTTTGTAAGGGGGGAATGAGACCTTAATGCAAGTCTGAATACGTATAAATGAGACAGTTTAGTTGTGGTCACTTCTAAATGGGACTGAGATAGTTAAGTTGTGGCTGCAACTTGGTAACACAAAGGAATGAGATAGTTAAGAAATGGCAGCAACTCACTAAGACAGGAATTTAGTTCAGTTAGGTAATGGCTGCAACTTGGTAAAACAAAAGAATGAGATAATTATGTTGTGGCTACAACTCAGGAATGAGAATGAAATATTTTATTTGTGGCCACAACTATGGATGAGTATGAGATAGTTATGTCATGACCACAACTCAACGAGGCAGGACCGAGAATGAGATAGTTACGTTGTGGCTGTAATTTGACAAGACAATAAGAATTATATAATTAAGTCACAGCCACGGTTTAGTAAGACATAGGAATGAGATATAAGGGTTATATAAGGTTTGGGAATGAGATGTTGTGCCATTGACTTGGAATGAGACAGATTTGACCGTTCAGTGGTTTTGATTCTTAAACGTGGTTCTGAAAGTATGCCCTTAACTTAGGCATGGGAATGAGATAATTAAACTGTGGCAATGTTTTGTAAAGTCATGAGAATGAGATAATTAGCTCCCGCACCTGACTATGCTAACTAAGTGTCAAACAATTTTTTTTAATTAGGTGGGGCAAATATGTGAGATAAAATAAAGATTGTTGATAAAATAAAGATAAAATAAAGACTAAACAGTTTGTTAAAAAGTATATTTTTGGTTCTTTCTTTATGATCAACTGAGAAAACAGTGAAAACAGCCCCTTTACCTTGGCCTGTCTGGCTGCTGCACTGTAGTTCTGTATCTTCTCCCACAGGAACCTCAACAGTAATTTTAGGTTTGACCTGTAATGAACTTTCTTCACGTGTAAGGCCTTCCAGACTCATTCTGGAGTTTCCTTCATCCAGATCATCATGCATCGCACCCACTGATCCACCAGAAGTGAGACTGATCCAAAGCAGAAGACTCACCAAACACCTGATCCTCCGCTTCATGGCTTCTAGGTAAAAACGCAGTTATAAGTTATGAGATATGGGTTTAAAATGACGTGCTCTGCCGCTGTTCATTATGGATCTCTGAGTCATATTTAGGATGAACTTAAATAGCTTTAGGCTTATTATCTAGTAACATTTCTGTAGAAACATCATCCTACCTCCTCAGAGCTGTCAGATAAACGCTGTGGAGAGTCTGAGTGAAGCTTCAGGGCTGTTGCTGAATCTTGAAGAGGAGTAAAGTACAGACTTCACATGACACATTATCCCTCGTGTTCATGTTTAAAGATTAACGTTTTGATCATCTGACATCTGGAACAGCTGTGTGTCTCAGAATCTTTGTGTGTGACGTACACATGATGGATTCTATGAAATGTTCCAAAATAATTATAATTCTATACATTATATATATATATCTTTAATTGTATTTTGTATATCATAAATTATATATTCTCAGTCCAACTCCAATTGACACTACATTTCACAGAAAGAATCCCAGATCAATGAAATCACACACACACACACACACACACACACACACACACACACACACACACACACACACACACACACAAACAAACAAATACATACACATGATTTAATGACTGTATGAAATGTTCCTTGATAATAATTATATTCTGTATGTTCAAATAATTAATAATCAATTCAACAACAACAACAACAACAACAATAATAATAATAACAATAATAACAATAACAACAACAATAATAATAGTAATAATAATAAAAATAAACTCATTGTTTTATGCTTGATATTGTCATGTCTTGGCCAGCGGCAGGTAGAGGCCGCCATTGTTGTGTTTTAATGTGGGACTCTTATTTTGAAATTACATCATGGCGTCTTGTTCAAGGATCGGTCACTGCTGGTGTTAGTTTAGTTTAAGACTGAAGTGATTACGGTAAATGACTGGATTCCGTCCGAGTCTGTTGTGTATTTAAGTTCCAAGAGGTTTTGTGTTAGTTGCTGGTCAGCCCCCGCTGATTCCCTCACGTTACCTCTGTTTTATGTATGCTTTGTGTTTCAGGCCCACGTGCCTTTTTGTTTTGTGTATGTAGAGCCTGTGTTTTTGTAATAAAACCCACAAAATGGAACTTGCTTTTGCGCCTCGTCTCACTCCCCGAGCACGCACGACGTGAACGTTATGATGATTAATAATATCGTTGTTGTTGTTGTTAGTAATAGTAGTAGTATTAGCATGAGTAGTAACAGGAGTAAAATCACAAGCCTGCGTACTGAAGCGTTCTGTATTCATTTAGCAGGGCGGTTTTAATGAAGCATGTTAAAGGTGCTGTCACTCTTGAATCCACAGGGTGGCGCCACTGAGCAGCACAGCGCTAAATCAGAATGTCACTGATCTTCCCTCCTGAAGTCCAGTAACATGCTGTTATTTATTTGCTCAACTGATTTAGTCAATAAATATTTCGCAGAAACTGTATCATAGTGTGGTTTTAAGAATCCATGTTACTGTCACCCTTGGCTTGCTCATCAGAGGCATTTCATTCACACACACACACACACACACATACATTCATACACACACAATTTCTTTTTTGTGAAGCTGCTTTGTGACAATGACCATTGTTAAAAGCGCTATATAAATAAAACTGAATTGAATTGAATTTTACTGCATTAATGTCTATCAGCCTTTATTTTCATTATATAAAACCTAATCATTATATCACGAGGGACAGTTGAAGGATAAACAGCATGATTTATGATAAATTAATATTACAAATAAGTCTCAAATGTTTGATGAAGTTTCCAGATGACAATTGTGATCTGTAGTGAGAGTAGAGAGCAGGTGGAGGAGACCCTGGGGAGATGCTCTGGAAAGGAGATAAAGAGATGGAGGAGGAGGAAGGGAGAGGAGAAGAGGGGGAGGAGGAGAGGAGGTGGAGAAGGAAGAGGAGGAGAGGGGAAGGAAAAAGAAGGAAAAGGAGGAGAATAAGAAGGAAGAGGTTTCTAGTCTTTGTCTTCGTAGTAAAGTTTGCGCATGCGCAGATTTAAAAAAAAAAAAACCTACCCGCAATCCGACAGACCCCACCCTTCAATCATACTATTGGCTGAAAGTTCTCACTGAGCTGTTGGTGATTGGTCAGTTGAGTTGTCACACACATCGCAGAGCAATCTTGTCTTTATATACGAATATAATTGTAAAAAATGTAAAAATAAATAAAATAAATAAAAAGTCGTGGTCCTGACTCCAGTTCTGACTCCAATATTTTTGGTTTATATCTAGTTTAAATCTCAGTACAAACGTAAGTTTCACTACATTCTCCTGTAATAATCGTAGATATAAAATTATGAATAAAAAAGTGTGTCAAGCGAGTGTAAATATTTAGCCAATCACGGTTTAGGGGCGGAGGTTGTCGTAATACGGGTAGGTTTAACAGATATACGGTAAGGAGGAGGTTCCTCACATCACAAGGAACCAACTCAACCAACAAACCCCAGCAGACCAAAAACTCCACCGTCGAGTCCCGGAGGAGGAAGGCAGAGAGGAGGAGGACACGCTTCAGGTATCCTAGCGCTTTGTTTGTTCTTTCTATACTTTAAAACTCCCAGGAGAAATACAAACTGCATTAGAAGTGCTGCCTGAAAACGGGTGGGTGTTTTGAAGGCATGCATGAAGAACTGCTGGGGGCACGCTTTCATGCTTTGAACTTTTCTAAGGCTCTAAACTCCTCCTGCATGAGCTTGACACGGTCTTAGATGCCAGAAAAAAATGACAAAGTAGCACACGGTGTGGAGACTGATTTACCTGCAAGAGGAGGAAGATTGTGAAAGTTGTTTTTCTGCCTGCTTTGCGTGACAGGAGTCCTGAGCAGACACGCCCATGAGCAGAAACAGCCGACACAGCTTCTGCAAGTGAACATCCTCTGGGTTTAGTGTGTGGGAGCTCATTTCTCAAATCAGCATTACATTACATTACATTACATTACACTTGATTTGATTGCATTACATTACATTACATTACATTACATTTCATTTGATTTGATTTGATTGCATTGCATTGCATTACATTACATAAATTAGGCAGATGCCTTTTATCCTAATGGATATTATATCATTTTAGTACAAATTGAGGTAACCCTGAAGTTTCAGGCACCGTGTGAGAACCAGGTGAGATTTCTTTATGTAGTGCAATGAGATCTAAGGCCTGTTCAGATAGAGGAGCAGGAGTTCTGTAGGGTAGATGGATCACCAGGAGAGAAAATGTTCTTTTAACGGATGAGTCTTCAGAAGCTTTTTGAAGATGGAAAGGGATTCTCAACTGGGTTTACCTTGTGTGTAGGGAGGGCAGAGCCGGACGATGTTTCTGAGTAGGAATGTAAACCTGAATGATGGGATTAAGGTCGCTGGGTGCAGACCCAGATGTCACTCTGCATGTGAGAGTTAGAGACTGAACTTAGTCCAGGCAGCCATGGGTAGCAAGTGTAGGTGACCAGCAGTGGGGGGACATGCGACCTTTTGAGTTGGTTGAAGACCAGCCGAGCTGCTGTGTTCTGAGCTGTGAGTACTGGAAGACCCACTAGGAGTACATTGAGGTAGATAGTGAGAGATAACCATGGCTTGTACCAGGACTTGTGTGGCATTCTGAGTCAGGTATGGCCTGATTTATTATTTTTTTTATGTTGCATAATAGAATGCGAAAGTTCAGATCCCTCATGTAAAAACTCTGCTTTGATGGTTGAAGCCTCAGGCTGCTTTTATGAGTCAGCTGAGAGGCCTGGATTCTCCTAACAGGTTGGACTTCACCACCCATACCTTCACAGGTGGCAGAACAGGCCCAGGCGTGTCCATCACTAGTGTCGTTTCTTGTTCTGAGGCTCAGTATTGAGTAGTGAGTAAATAGTCCAGCCCACAGAAGGCCCTGCTTTAAAACATGGCTGCATTCTTTCATTATCCCGGCAGAATGAATGAACTGCGTCTTGTGGTCTCCTGATTGCAGGCGGCTGGGAAAAACACCACAAAATATGCTGTTTACGTAACTGCGCCTAATGCCTCTCTTGCAGTGGAGTTGAGTAACAGATGGTTTGCGTGGAGAGCGTCTCCAGCGGCCTCCATAGGCTTCGGTAGGGTTGTTGCAATATCAGTACCAGGTTTATTGTGACGCATGGGATGTTTACTGTCTTTGCTTTTTCAGTCTTTTCATAATAAATACACACTACAAATGCAATGGATTTGCCACAAAGGGAAATCCCACCTAATTTCTTAATAATTTGGTGTTTGGTGCTTTACACTTGCTGTTTATACCTTCTAGTCACTTTGTTAATCGTATTTTATAATAAATAGAATTTGTGTTTAGAATTTTTGTAATAATGTTGCACTGTTTGAATTTGTCTAGTCCGTTAAGAGGACATTCGAGTAAGAAATTCATTGCACTATGTACACATGATGATAAAAAAATCGAAATCCTTGAAACAAGGCAGAGTTTTTTCCAGTGGCGGTGAAGGGAACCGGACGTCTGAAGAGTTGAATGCCTCTAAAAGGAGGTCATGCAGCATGGTTTAGTGATTTCCCTGTTCAAACACACCTGGCTTGCTCTCTGTGAATCGGCAGAATGTGCATGAATCTGGGCGTCCAAGCCCTGATTGGCTCTAAAAACTCCTTCACAGAAGATTATTCCATGAAATGGTTATGGATAGGGTTTTGAGAAGATTGTGGTCCTAAAACTAAACCCATTCATGATTAATAGTCCCTAAAGCAATTTTTTTGTTTAGATTTTACTTCTATTTTACATAATCAACATCCATATAAACACTCAGAGACACGTGGAGCTTCACTGGGGGACAGAGAGTAAAACGGCTGGATTGGTGTTGATGTCTGGTTCCATTCACCAACACTGGAAAGAATTGACTGTAAAGAGTCTGCACACATTTGTACTCTAATTTCATTTGGGAATTCCTGAGTTTCTGAGAGTCACATTTTAATAAAAGCTTAACACCTTTATGTTTTCTTTATATTATATGGTCAGTTTATTTCACCTTGGATGCAACCTGCCAGCTGATCACTGATGCTTTATTAAGAACGTTAATGTTAAGTTAGTTAAGTTAATGTGAGTGATCAGTGCGTGTGATTGTGAAGGCCCTTGTTGAAAGTTAAGGTACTGAATTGTCTACCATATTAAATGGAGCTCTGAAAGCAGCGTAACACTAGTTATTAGAGTTCCTGGGTGGACGGCCCACAGTAATCTCCCGAACAACAGGGCTGTGTTTGCTTTCCTACTCGCTGGGAGCAGATCTGCCCAACGTTCGGGTTCTGCAGGTTCTCTTTGTCGCTCGTTGTTGGGAGAGGGCTGAAAAGCAGGAGGCCCAAACAAACAACTAGCTGTGTGTGTCTGTGTGTCTGTGTGTCTGTGTGTCTGGCTGTCTGTCTGGCTGGCTGTCTGGCTGGCTGTCTGCCTGTCTGCCTGTCTGTCTGTCTGCCTGTCTGTCTGCCAGTTCTGCAGAAAAGTGCTGGACCTTCTTAGAGCTGAACTATGTGGAGAAAATATCATTACACTACACTACATTCATGTGGCAGACGCTTTTATCCAAAGCCACTAACCATTTGAGGACACACTCAAGTTTCAGGACAGTGTTAGAACCAGAGGAGAGTGCTAAGTGCTAAAATCTTTATGTAGGAGTAAAACAAGAAGATCGACCAGCAGATCCATCATTACTGCCATTCATTTTACTGCTAGAATACTGCGAATATTATTCTTGTCACAACATTAAAGGGTCCAAATCACATTTCTGGAATTAAAAAGGCTTAAAGTCTAAATATTATTGCAAATTGTACTTTTACTGTCCCACCCATACAGTCCATATATGGACAATGTCTCCATATTCTGGCTACAGCAGTTTAGCTCCGCCCACTATGGCCTGATTTGCCAACACCTTTAATGAGTGAAATATAGACTTTGGTTGGGTTACATGAAGACCTCGATGCTTCAGAACACCTAGTAACTCACCTGGAGCTGTGATTGGTCACCTTGCCAAAACACTGTGATTGGTTAGAGGCTCATTTGCATATTTCACCTTTCTGCAATATATCAGTATTGTAGAGACAGATAGTGCGTTTGTGATCAATCAGTTTAAAATGGACAGAAAACAACACAATAATACAGCAGAAAGAAATTGTTGTGATGCAAATTTCAAATTGCATTTGTTAAAAAGCACCAAAATTCAATATGGTAAAACCTACCAATATTAAATAGTTAAAATGTATTTATTATTATTAATAATAATAACAGTAAACATTTATTCTGCCAAGCAATATAAACATTTGTTTAACAGTAGGCTGTAGTTGCTACACAACAAACCGTCCATAGTGTAGAAGTTCTGCATAATTAAAAGTTTAAAATGTAAACAAAGTCTTTCAGAGTGATTTTTTTTCGTAAAAGACTCCATTCTAAAGAAACTGGTCAGTAATGTTCATAGTTGTGGTGAATGGAACCAGATGTCTGCCTTTAAAGGCTCCCTCTCAGAAAGTTGGAACGGTTATGGTTGTGCTACTCGACGCCTGAGACGTTGTTATACCGAGGTTTTGAGAAGATGTTGGTCTAAGACATGTGTAGCTTCACTGGTGGGTTTGGAAAGTAAATACACTGGTCATGTTTGGACTGGAGATGTCCGGGTCCATTCACCACCTCGGTAAAGAAGTCCTTTAGTTTCTCTACAGTGACTCACTTCACACCAAACACATTCAGAAACGCATTTAATCTCATCCTTAGAGTTGTGTTGAAATGTTGAAAAATCTGTGAACTTTCAATTAAAATACCAGGATGTAAGTTGTGGGCGGGAAACTGTTGACAGACAGTTCTGTCAGGTGCAAGTTTGGCATGAGGTAGAAAATATTTTTATATTTTAATAGTTTCAGTACAGCAATAATCCAGAATTCAGCGGGTGAATGCAGGACTGTGGATGTGGCTCAGACAGTCAGATTTCAGACGCTTGAACTAAAACACATGTTTTTTTGGGTTCCTGGCAGAGGAATCAACCCCCCACACTGTCCACAGCCTTAGAAAAACAGCATTCCTGTCACTGTGTGGCCTTGTTCTCTCCTCCCTCTGCTCTTATCTCGCTCTGTCCTTCTGCGTTTGTTCACTGCGTCATCTGTGTTGTCGTTGCAGGCCTCAGTATGTTCTTCTCGGTGCAGCCCTACGAAAACCAGCAGTTTGCTGCCCTGAAGAAACAGTGCCAGCAGAGCCGGACGCTGTTTGAGGACCCTCTCTTTCCCCCTGTGGACCAGTCTCTGTTCTACCAGGGCAACCGCATCGGCAGAGTCACCTGGAAGAGGCCCAAGGTGAGGGAGGCCTGGTGGGAGAAGGTGGTTGTTGGTGGTCTGGATGGTTTTTTCCACATCAAAGTGGTAAAAATGACCAAACTTCAGGCTTCAGGTTGTCCATGGTCAATTGTATAGGTCCCTGCTAATATCCAGTGATTACTGAATTGTCCCTAGCAATAGTTTTAAACAACTATTCTAATGAAAATCTGTAGGTGTTTGTTACACAATCATTTAACAGTTGTTTGTCTACTGTGAGTCACGCCTTTCTAACCCAGTATCGATATCTGATTGGCTGTGCTGTTTCTTGCTGTCGTCTGATTGGCTGAAGCTGAATCTTTAAGAAGTCCCAGAGCTCAGAGCAGTATTTGTGTGGATGTAGGAGAGAAAGAGGGTGAGTTTATACTAGGGGTGGGCGATAAGACGATCTGTGTACTGACGAGTACACAGCAGAGAGACTGTAGTATCGTCTATATAAACTACATTCTGTCTAGCTGTTGCGGTTCCATGCTCTTCCTAATATTGCCCCGACCAAATTGCACTGTTTGCTAGTCCGTTTAATGCCTACCTTATAGAAACAGCACTCAACCAACCAAAGTGAACTACGGCACTGAGAGATATCAGAAGAAGTTGCCTTTTACCTCTGAAAAGATAGGGTTCCCATCAAAACTGTAAAAAATTAGGGGTTTAAAATTCTGTTGAAAGTAATTGAGCCGCGATACGAACTGCCCAGCAGAAAATATTTCTCTGAATGCTGTGAAAAAAACGTAACGCGAACTTCAGAATATGCGTTAAATTTTTTGCAACAACCAGTATCTGAATTTATTTATTTATTTACTGATTTATTTATATTTTTATTCTATTCCAGTATAGTACATGTGTGTGTATGACAACATGCTGTAGAAATAAACTTGTTTACGCATGAAGGCGTTTACGTTGGATAGACGTACGTGTTTGTGGGTCAGATTGCCAGACCAGCGATTAAGTCTAGTCCTGGACTTCATGCACTTTTCAATGGATTTGATTCAAAGAGCTGTGCAGTCCGAGACTAGGCGTCCAGGACACCGACCCTGTATGTTGTCAGGAAGTGGAAGCAGGAGTCCACTTGGGGATGGTCACAGCAGATGATGTTCATGTTCATATCGCATCAGTTCAGTTTACTGCCATTTAAGGACGGAGGCTTCAGAAAAAACCAGTGGAGAGTAAACATGTAAAGCGCTTTTAAGTTGTGCAGCCGACTTTAGAGAGAAACAGTCCGTCCTGTTGATGCTGGGTTTATTCCTTCATGGGAAAGGGGTCTTTGTACTTCAGATGTTTTATTACAGTAAATGTGTCATACGTGCTTAATATCAGATGTAAATTCTAATTTCAAGCAAAAATATATTTCGATAGAATAAGCAAGGTTCACTAGGAACAAAAAAACAGTATGAAGTTTTTCAATTAAAATCAGGAGCTCCTTCTTGGCCTACCTTTGTGGATCGTAATCGCCACTAAAATTTCCATTTTACAGAATTTGTCAGATGCTTTTACCCAAAGTAACTTTTTTGCTTTATCAGAGATGTAGGTGAATGTAGTGTTAGGAGTCTAGCCCAAGGACTCTTATTAGTCTAGTGTGGTGTGTTGCAGGGTAGGAACTGGACCCCACTCTATAT
>JBBJLR010161286.1:0-14473 GCA_037577145.1 Brachypetersius gabonensis
CTAAAAGAACTGAAAACCTGGCGCTGTTTATGGGTCCTAGTATGCTAATATTGGTGCGTCAGCTTTTCAGTTCTTTTAGTGTGATCTGTTCAGGATTGCATGTGTGCCAGTCGCATTGTGTGAAATGTCTTCCCAACACTATGAAGCCTGTCCTACAGAGCACCAATGCTAGTGTGGGGTTGCTGTTGTTGACAGACTGTGGTTTTTGGTTTTGATTCAAACCCAGGAGCAATTTCCTTATCAGTCTCACTCCGCCTTCACTCTGGTTCAGACCTGCACTGAGCTCTTAAAGAAACAGCATAGCTAAGTGTTCATCTTTAAATTATAATCACAGTTTTAAAAAGTGCCGTTTTCAAATGGTAAGAACTGCAATAGCTCATAATTGTGTTCATTCCATATTTTATTCGTTAATTATTTCATAATTATAGCTTTCATCAACAATATCTTAGTTTAAAGTGTGAATTATAGACATTTGGGTCAAAACAACAGCCCTGCATGTTTTTGTGTCTTGCTGCTTATTCTAATATTACTGATTGTCTCTTGCGTCTCTAGCAATGCATATAAACTTCACAGCATCTACAGTGAGCTGTCAAATAGTTGTATCTGTTACTTACCCTCAGGTCCTCTTACAACATTGCATTACAAGTTTTATTTACATTGTTTATTATGGATATTTCCTTTCTGATCAGTTTGATCCTGGAGTGCCCCTGATCTACACATTATGGTATTTTCTTGCTCTCACAGCTTCTTAATGAGCCCATTAGTAGGAACACGTGTGTTGGAGAAGTGAAAACACAGGACCCAGGTTGGGAGCCACTTTTTAGCCAGTGCCGTTTGGATGCTCAAAATGTAAATGTACTGTCTGTCTGTCTCCATCTGATCTCTGTGCTGTATTACATAACCTGTTACATTGGTGATCAAGCAGCCCATCAGAACAGTGTCAGTTTGAGGCGCCTCCTGGACTCCTGCTGACATGCCCTCACTAGTTCCTGATTCCCTCCATCCATGTGATAATGTGGCCTTTTCTCCTTATCGTAGTGGATGAATTCGACTTGTTGTTGCAGGCTGAAACTCTGCACTGGGTTCCATACTGACATACTAGCAATATGTTAGTGACAGTTCTTGGTGTATTTTGACTGAAAAGGGTCAATGAGTTTGCACCTGATTCTGCTTAATTAATTGTTTTTGCTCTTCAAACATGCTTCACACTTGCAATGAAAGCCTGTAGCCACACCGGCCTTCGGCAGATAAGACTGGACATCACTGGGAGAGGCTTTTCTAATCTGTCATTGCATCTCAAATGAAATGTCTGAGGTAGATTTATATGATGCAGTACTGCTAATATATGATGAAAATGTTATTTTCACAGATGGTTGTTGTGCCCTAACCCATCAGCATGTAGTGGCACATGGTTGCGTTGCTGACTTTGTTAGCTTTAGAACTGCTGATGTCACCATGCAGGTTAATAAATACTTTACACTTAACTTTTGACAGTCCATCAGTATCTAAATCACACTAAACTCTGCCTGTCTGAAAAACCAACGCACCAACTGATGGACGGAGATCTGTGTAAGGCGCTCCAGAGCACAACACACACAATTCAGGATAGGGGTGGGCGATATACCGGTAGACACGACGTACCGGTAGAAATTTGTCAACCGATAGAGATTTTGGTCTATCGTCTTAATCGCGGTTAAAATCACGTGACGTTGCACGTTAGGTACCGTAATTTACGGACTATAAGGCGCACCTGAACAGAAGCCACACCGGCTAAATTTGGGGGAAAATACAGATTGTTCCATATATAAGCCGCACCCAACTATAAGCCGCAGGTGTTTTAAAGTTTAATTACCGTATATAAGGTTCCTGCTACCACGGAGGAGATTGTCGGGACAGAGATGACTATTTGGAAACGCAAAGCATCCCATTTAATAACATTTGAGAAACACAATTAATCTTTCAATCAATCAATCAAACTTTCACATCTCTGACATGACGAACAGCATTCGTGCAGTGCACAAATAAAACAACTGCAGTCATAGTACCGTAGTAGTGCAGTATAACAAAAAACAAAGCTTACAGCGCTTGGCGAGGCAATAACGTTAAATGGCTAAATTCAATTCATTTTTAAAAGTGCTTGCCTGTAACACGGCAGTAAAGATGCAGTAACAGCTGCTTAACAAAATAACCAGCATTTGTTCCGAAAACACAGTGTTACGTGCCGAGGCACTTCGTGTTTTTGTTTTCTTCCCGTCCTTCGCTCCCGAGATGACTTGAACCCAAGAAAAGACTCGTGATTGGCTGATCGCTTATGAATTTTCCTGTTGGAGGATTTCTCTAGGATGTCCCGCCTCCAAGCTTGTAGAGGACGTCATCGTTACGCAGCGTAGGAGGAGCATAGAGCGAGGAGAGAGGCGTTGGAGCGTGGGAGGAGTCAGAGGTAGAGCGAGTGTGTGTTGAGCAGAAGCCGTGAGAGTAAGAGCTGTAGTTAGTTTGAGTGAGTTAGTTTGTATGTGTGTTGAGTTAGTGTTCGGAGACGTGTGTGGTATAAAAGTATTGTAGTGTGTGTAAAAGAACTGTGTGTTTGTTGGCTCGTGTGCGTGAAACTGTAAGAGTTGTATCGTGGTTTGTCAGTAAAGGTGCAGTAACGCGGCCGTTTACTGAATCAAAATAACCAGCCTACTGTATCAGAAAAGTCAGTCATTAATCCTTGTGTCTCTCTTACTGCATTTGGGAGTCCCAAGCAAATGAAAAACAGTATGGTTGTTTTTTTTACTTAAAGTAATGCTGCAATTCACAGTTTAAATAAAATTACATTATATTTGTTAGAATTTTTATTTATGCATTTCCAGATACAAATTGCTATATTGTGATATATATCGTTATCGAGGTAGAAAATAGCTTCTACCATGATAGAAGATTTAGGTTATATCGCCCACCCCTAATTCAGGAACACAGTTTGATGAGCAACCCTGTCAAACAAATGTTTACAATCTGAGCTTTACTTGGATGCATACAACTATAGTGATACCACCAAATGAATCTGCCAAGCAGTTGGTTTAAATGTACATGTGTCAAGTATATTTTGTCCCCTCTTATTCATTTGAAACTACGATAGCACTGTAACCATTGGAACCATTCGCTGTTGTACAACAAATATAATCTTCCTTTTGAATGAGTCAGAGTCAAATGAGTGACACACCAGCATTGCACACTTGTGCATCTGGTGGTTAGGGAGTTGCCCTAGCGATCGGAAGGTTGTGGGTTTGAATCCGAGGTCTGGCAGTGGCACCACTGAGTTACTCTTGAGTAAGCTACTGTCCCCACACACAGTTTCCCGGGCCCGATTGCCAGTTGATCATGGCTTCACTCAGGGCAATGGGTGAAATGCAGAGGACACACGTACAGTGGTCACACCATGTGCTGTGGTGTGTTCATCTTGGACAAGTGCTTCACTTTCACTTTCACTTCATTGAGGTGGACTTGGAGATACTCAGCTGCTCTGCTGTCACACTATGGCCCAGAGCAAATACAAGAACTGTTCCCAATACAAAGTTATGGACCTTAGTGTGTAACGGTGGCAGACAAGCTAAAAGGCTCGCTCAGCAGTGGGTAGAACTGTTAAAAAGAACTCCGCTGAAGGGTTAATGCTGTGTTCACTTATTGATCACAAAGGTGTTTTGGAGACACTGCAAAACACTTTTGTTTCTAAAAGTGTGCTTTGTCTATTGCTGCTGCATGGAATATCCATTGTCATTTACCACCAACTTGTAAACGCAGGATAGTAGTTTGCAGCCTTCTGTGATTAGTGCTTAGCCATTAGCACTGCGGTTACGTCCTTGTAGTGGTGCTTTGTGTGGCACTGTTAAATACTGAACGGATGAGGATACTGTTAAGACACTGTATTGTGGTGATTGTTTTATGTTGGTAATTTTACAGCTGTAGATTCTCTTAGCCTGCTGGCTCTGTTGCTGCCTTTGTGTTTACAAGTGAAAAGCAATCTCCTCTCTGGTTATTAAAGGCTGTCTTGTTTCTAAAAAACGATGAAGTAAACATTTTTTAAAAAAGTCTTATAGATTCGTTTATTTCATTTTAAATCATTACAATAGTAGTACAATAGTAGCATCTGCTTGGGTTGCATCATGTCCTGCTGTGTCATTTGCATCATGATGTGAATGTTAAATATGATGCAGTGGAGCAGTTTCCAAGCTGATGCGTCTTCTGGTTATGAGTAATACAGAAGTGGTTTGTATTTGCATTAATGATGTCTAGACAACATCCTGAAGGACCCTGTTTAACCAAATATGTCGTTTATCTGGTGTGCTGTTCTTTATCGTGGCACCTTTATGATGTATATTGTTAAGTTACTTTCAATGTCCAACCCTGATCTCAGGTTCTTCACTACTGATTTCACCTGAAAGACCATGTGATCAGATCTCTGACGGCTTCAGTTGGAGCTTCACTGGCCACCAGTTTCACTTCATCTGTTTCAGAACTTGTTTAATTGTGCAGCTGTGGTGTGACCTCACTCTCAGATCTCTCTGTGGGGGAAATTTCCTCAGAACTCATCACCTGCTTGTATAGAGTCGTCATGGTCAACCACTTAGTTTTCAAACCATAATTCAGTATGGAACTCAGTACTCCTAATGTCAGTTAAAGGTTCTGGTTTCTGTATATACAGTTAACACATCGTCAATTCAATATCAGTAAACAAATCTCTTTTAGAAATATATCCAACTATTTTTTTTATATAACTCTACCTTGTTTCACCAAAACAGTTGCTCTAAGGTTGGGTTACTGATCAGAACCCTGGAAGAATTCATTGCTTTGGAGGTAAAAAATCAACATCATGAAGAGCAGTAGCAGTGGAGGAGCTTCATGTTTTGATTTACCTTAGGTCCTGTTTTTATAGACATAGATCAAGCCTAGTCTTGGACTAAACCACATCGTCATTGGTGTTTCATCAGTAAAAAAAAAACATTTGGTGTAGACATAACCTGGAAAACTGGCCCTGGAATTTTGGTTGCAAAATTGTTGCAAAAGTGTTTTTAGAAGTTGGTGTTTTTTGTCTGAAGTGATGTACTGTGTTTGACCAGGGAGGAGTTTCTTGCTCCATCCTTATGTTCCATCTTAACATGCTTCTAAGGGTGTAGAATTTTGTAGGGACTGCAGGGACATGTTCTTACCTTTGTCTTGTGACTACTACATTGTCTCTAGCTATAAAATCAAAGTCAAAGAAAATAAAATAAAATCACTGTTTTCTGTCAGTATTTGGAGCACAAATGGATAACGGTTCTGTTTCTCAACTTCATAACCCAGTATCAGTATATGACTGGCTTGTAGATGTGCGATTGGCTGAAGCCGTATCTGTCTTTTTAAAGCTCGCTGCCGTATTTGCATGGAAGTACGTGAGAAAGAGGACGAGCTCATACTAACAATTATGCACTCAGATATTTGGAACACATTGCATTTGGTGTTGATTCAGTAAGAGACTACTGCTGCACTGAAAAAAAATACTGCAATACCCCGTCCTTGTATTTATAATGCGGATATAGTCAACAGCATTTTTATGTTTAGATGGAAATACAAGTTTGTAGGTGATTGGCTTAAAATGGTGACAATCCCTGCATTAAAATGAACTTCTGACTTGAACTTCAGTTTCCAGTCAGGTCCAGTCAGGTGCCAAATGTAAAAAAAATATCTCTTGTTCTGTAATTACATACTTTATTGGTTACATAGACCACAGTAACAGCCTGTAGGTCCCGATATGTGCAATGTACTTGTACTTTGATGTTAAAGTATGAAAGACGCTAGTGATTGCACCATGGCTGGAGAAGAGTTACCGCTTTTGTGTCCCAATCAGTGTCAAAATCAAACCTACGGCCTTGCAACTTGGAACCTCAACCAGAAGTGTGACCTAATTCAGAACAGATACACATGTACTGTGCTGTTCTCTTGTACTGTCTGGACAAAGACACATGACATCATTGCTTTCTAGTGATGGACCGATCCACGTTTTTCCACTTCCGATCTGATTCAGATACACGACTCTTGATACCGATACAGATTCTGATATAATGCATCTTTTTACTTTAATATTAGCATTATTTTTGGCTTGTAGTAAGGTTGCATCACAGAATAAATAAACTACTAAACACTTATTAGAAGAGCAAAAGAATATACACAACTACATTGAATTTAAAGGCATCATCTAAGTGCTATGTCCATTTTAGCAGAACCTACTGTGTAAAACAATAAAGTGCAAAACTAATGCATTTTAAATAACGAGAACGACACAGGCAGTGTGTAATCAAACCACATCTGTATTTAAGGTGGACCAGCCAAGTTATGAGATGCCCAACTTTAGCCTCGTCATGTCGTGAGAGATAGAGAAAGAGAGAGTCCAACAAAACACTCAAAATAGCCCCTGAAAGAACCACAAAGAGGTCTTGAGGGAGAGCTAAGAGTCTTCTCTGAAATTCCTTCCGCTTTTGTGTTGTCAATTGCCATTTCCAAACTAAAGTATCTCCAAACAAGTGACATTTTGTTCAAAACAATGGATAATGTTATTCACTCACTCAGATTGAAGTTGCCACAGGTTCATGGTATGGTATAGATCGGGCCTGTACGACCAATATCCGATGACTGACTTATGGCTATATTGGACCCGATATCATATCGGATCGGGCCCATCTCTATTGCTTTCATCAACTGAGGGCTGCAGTCTTACTCTTGTGAATCTTCTTCGGACTGATTGTTTTACTTTTCTAAATATTCAGACAGATTAGACTCACACCTGCAAAGAGATTTGTGGGATTAGGTCAGGATGGCTTTAGAAGGCAGGAATGGGTTTGTGTGTGTTTTGACTGCCCTGAAAGCCAAACTCACCTTGCACTGGTGCCAGCCAGCCATCCGAGAACATTCCCCATGCCTGCCATGCCAGGCCTGACCCAGTCAGCACACACAGCCTCGCCGGTGGGGACACTCTGCACAAGTCTAGTCTCCCTGGTTAAAGTAAAGATTAAAAAAAAGTCTTTTTTTTGTTACCTGTTGACGCACCACACAGTGTGAACGGTTTGAAATTCTTTCTCTGTATTTAACCCATTCACCAAGTGAAGCAGTGGGCAACTGTCGATGCGGTGTGTGGGGGCGATACCTTACTCAAGGATACCTCAGCCCTGAGATTTTAACCCACTACCTTCTGATAGCAGGGCCACCCCTTAACCTTCCAACCACCAGGCCACCAGTTGCTCCGTAAGTGAGCTCTCAGATTATAATTCTACTTAGATGCTTTAAACCTAGCTCTGCAAGATGCTTTATGTCATACTTGTCATTAAGCATTATGATCTGTGGGACTGATAAGAGCTCTTTCAGTTAACTTTGCTTAAATTACAAAAGGTTGGGAACTTTTTACCAGTTGTTTTATGCAGTGAGAGAATCTCATCACAAACATGTTTCACTTTTATTTTATTTGTATAGAAGAAACCGGATCCTGTGGGGTTATGTGTTGAGCTGCCTTCTGGAATTAAGCAACCCACAGTAATACCATTGGTGGTTCCATTTCACTTTTGGTTTCCAAAAACTTAAATGGAAGTAATTTTGGAGTAAAACCTTATTTTTCCTTGTTGATTTGATTTGGCTGACAGGTTAATAGACCACTTGTCTGTTGCTGCTGTTCACACGCTGTTTTATCAGTTATGTTTCAGAGGAGAGCTGCAGGGTGTGAAACATTAGGCACGCTCTCTGCTTATGTGGTTATAATCGTTTTTTGGACATGGTTCGTTTTGGGACGGCTCTTGAATCCGTCAGTAATGCTCAAGCCGCAGCCATGATTTGTCTGCAGTGTGGTTTGCCTTCAGAATCGCTAAATTGGGTCAAAAACATTTCAGAACCAAGCTCTTGACTTTTCTGTGCTGCAGTAACATTTAGTTTATGGTTTATTTATGTGCGTTGTGTGTGTGTGTGTGTGTGCATGCAGAAGTGATTGTGAGCCATTTGCACACTTGGTACCTTAGGGGGAGTCTTAAGAGCAGGCAGGCCCATTTGCCAACTCAGCAGTGATATCGGGGAGCTGTGTGCCTGTGGGAGTGCTGTGAAGCGGAGTCTAACAAAATGCTTCTGTTTTAGACTTCCCAGAACAGTGTCAGTTTCTGAGTGTGGCAGAGGGGAGGGAGAGGAAGAGCAGCAGAGAGATGGAGAAGAAGAAAGGCTCTAGCTCTGGTTCTAGAAATGACCATAAAGCAGCCATATTCTTGGCCTGGAATGATAATGGACTTCCCCTGATATTAGCCTCTCATACTTCCTCTCTGTTTGCTTAATTGAACACTGAATATCTCTTTTCAACACAGCCAAGATTTCTCACCGCTGCAAATAATGACTTTCCAATACATGGCATTCAGCACTTTCTGGAAAGGATGATGCTCAGAGTTGGTGACCTGGAAGAGGGGTAGGTGGTGGAGTTTCCCCCCCCTCCAGGCCTGGCTCCTGCCCAGCACCATCACCGAATGGACGGTGGATTTCCTTCAATACACAGGACTGTAAACCACCTGGCTTTATTTTCAGAATCAGAATGAACTTTATTGCCAGGTATGTTTACACATACGAGGAATTTGTTTTAGTGACAGAACTCTACAGTGCAACAAGATGAGGGTGACAAGACACAGGTAATAAAGAGTTATATACAGATATAGAGATTTGCACATGTTAGTTACAACGTATAGGGAAGTAATCCTGGCAACAACTGTTCATCCATCATTTAAGCAAGTATTCCTGTCTTACTCATGTTGGGCAAATTTCCGAGTGACTTTAGGTCTTTCAGTAATTGAGTGTTGTCTCTACACTTTATGATGTGATATTTGGCACCTAAGTAAAGATTTACTGATTGGCATCATTTGTTCACACATCCCGCATTTGTAACAGATTCTTGCTGGGATTTTCCACATGCATTGACAAGCCATCAGCAAACGTTACTACAGTTCTTGTTCAGTTGAGATTTCCTAGCATGGAGAGAGAGATTTCCTGCACGGCAAGGAAAGTCTGTGCCCAAGACAATAAGTTGCTAAATGAAGGAACAAATACTCCATGAAAAGGGAATATCATTTGCGCATTGTTTACTGAAAGTGAAAAACTGTAAAACAGATGCGGCTAAGAATGGATTGCTGGCTGAGCAGAAAATCTAGGCCACAGGTCTTTATCTCCAGCGTCTGGTCCTGGAACTTATAGTCACTGATTAAATTACGCTTGATGGCCCATCATTTATATCAACGGTTCAGTAAACTATCTGTGATCACAAAAGCCAGTGTTGAGGACCAATGATCTGAGGCAATAGATACCTCAAACCTCAATGCTTTTAGACAGATTTTAACCCCATTTTGCCACTTCTGACAGATTGGAAGGGATGGTGATACAGATGACCTGATAGATTGTAGAGATGGGATTTGAGAACTTCTTCCAGAACCAGTTCCAATTGATTGAATCCATTGCAACTGTATGTCCATGAGGTTCCTTTAATCCGCGCTGGCATGTTTTCCTGAGAGTGGATTGCAAAAACACATGCGTCATGATAGATTCTGCATTGGACATATTTCAACATGTAGTTACCACTCTACTCGAGTGCCACTGCTTCCCAACCGACCAACCCAATCATTACCGAGGGTCAGTATCCTACATTATAATAATGCTAGCAGATTTTTTTTTCTTTAAGAAATTCAGTACTATACAGTCATTCTCTCACACTCATGTTTAATATTTGTTTCAAGCTTATTCCCTTTTGTATTGTAAATGATTCAGATATTACTTGGCATACATGCCTATTCTTTTGAAGACCTGGTGACCTTAAGTCAGTTTTATATTTGTTTCCCAAGTTCTGTCCATTTGACCCTTAGAGTGTATTAGTAAAATCGGATTTCAACAAATATAAACAGTGTAAAACAGCCTAAAATTGGTGTTTGTGCTCGCTGCTTGCTCCGCCTTCTCTCAGTGTACCACTCTCCGGAGCCACTCTCTCTACGGGCTTACCCCACCTTTGTGGGCGGAGACTATCCTGAAAGTTCTCCCAGGTTCATGGTTTTGTTTTTTTTTTATTCTAAGAACTAAAATAAAATTATTTGCCCATTTTTGTTCTTTATGGGCATTTGTGTTTGTCTCCACTTTTAAAACCACAGTAGCGGTTATTAATAAATTACAATAATTACAATAACAATAATTATTTATCATGTTAAAATATTATGAAGCAGCCTTTGTGAGGGACCCGTTCATTGTCTTTGCACAGGTTAACAAGGATCGTTTGGCATTGTCTGGGAGCCCCCCTGCTCTGACACTCCTTCTTCAACTCAAAAAATGAGCTGAGAAGTTGAATCAGGAGTCTTGGGAGCGGGGAAGACAGGAGAAAGTTGAATAGCACTTGTATAAGTTACGGACACAAAAGCATGGTCCCAAAAAGCATGTTTTGGCACACAGCCTCCCTCAGCCTGCCAATGATATTGGAACCACCAGCCCACAACATACCACTACTGGTTACAGGACCCACCCATTTATGGCGTCATTAAAACAAGTGAAGACAGATAGAAATCAAGCCCAAAATCTGAGGTATCTTTTAAGAGCAAAACACACATCTGGTGCCAGCACTTCCTTCTAACTGGGGAAAACGTCTTGTCATCTTTCCAAATAATGCAATCAGTCATTAATTACTTTTACATTTTTAATACATTTAACACAAGTCTGCACTTTGACTTTGTTCTTCATCATGGTCATTGACAGAGACTTGGCAGTAAAGTATAATTTTTTGTGCCACACGAGTGTTGGCGCAACAAACATTTCAGTTCAAATGTTTTTCTACTTTCAACTTAGTCACAATTGACTGCAAAGTAATGATTGACACGCCTCTCAGCCAGTCACAACTGTCTCTAAGAACCACTTCCTCCCTAGAGCCAAAGAATGGCGCTGGTAGTAATCCCTATTGCAGGAGCTGGAAATAACTTTTACTGGGCAATTGAAACCAAATTTTATGATAACAGCATGTATGCAATGACCTTCAGTTCACTGTTAGGCTATTTCCTGAACCTTAGTTATTAACATTGTTTATTTTCACTATTTAAAAGCAATTATTAGTGCTTTCTAAGTAAGTAACTTTATGATTAAAATAATAAATTATGAGCTATTTTTGAACACTCAACACTGTTTACTAGGTTGTATCTTTAAAAGCTCTGTAGTGCTGCAGGCTGAAGCCCAGCTGCAATGAAACTTGCCATTTAAAAGCTGTATTTGAATGAGAGGGCAGTCGTAACATGCAGCTGCAGCTGAGCTTCAGCCTTCTTCACTGTGCATCACTTGGAGCTACAAACTGGGACATGTGTTAAGGATTAAAAAGTGGTCAGTAATTTGACATGTTAACTAGTAATCATATTTATGTAGTGTTAAAAAAAACAATATCAGTAACATTCCTAAGGCGTGAGCAGTAGCCTAGCAGTGAGGAAGGCTTGTGCGTTTTTTGAATATCCTGTCATTGTTTTAAAGCTTGTATTATGCAGACACCAAATACTGAGTATATATGTATTGTGGTCTTTGAATCTGGTTGTCTGAATGTCATGAAGGAATTCTGTCATGTATTATTTCACAAAGCCAGAATGATTGTGGGCTTTGTGAAATAATACATGGGTGGAAATTTTCCTGTTAAATTAGCCTCCAATTCTGTAGGTCTGTGGCAGCTCACAACACACAGTCATTGTTTTCAAGAATGGAGGACGTTTTTTTTTTCACCTCACATTCCAACTCTTTCAGTTACGTCAGTTTCAGGAGTCTTTAGGTTGCTGATAATTGATTTTCAGAAGACACGTGATGCCTCCTTTATGGTTTCAAAAGCTTAGAGAGAAGGGGAACCCCCGCATGCCATGCACTGCCCCTTCCTGCTTGTTTTGCAGAAGTCTAATTAAAAGCATCTTGACTGACGTTTGCTGGTTTCTGAAGTAAAAGAAATTCCCCAAGGGACGATTTTAAAATCCAATTGATTTCCACCTCTCTTCCTGCTCAAAGCACATTTGTGAGTCAGATTTATGGCAAGTCTGAATCACGCTTGGGCAAACAACACGTGTCAGAAACCCTAGCTGATGATATGGGCGTAAGGTGTGGCACGTCTACCTGCTCATATTTCTGTAGCCATGCGTGCCGTGCAGGTAACTGCGTCCAGCCTGCTGTGAAAAACATACATACGTGCAAAATGTCACACTAAAGATGTTTATGATCATCCAGAGTTCCGTTTACGGCTGCGTTTTATTAGCTTACCATTGAAAAGCTTATAAAAAGATACTGATACTCGCTTTGTTTTGCCTAATGGCAAATTCTGCTTCATCATTGTTGATTAAAAGTCAATAGACACCCAAATCCTTTTAGTGCTTATTTCATAAGGGTTCTGAAGACTTGTGGATGTGATTAAGGACACAAGAGGATAATATAAGAGCTGTAATAAGAATAAGAGCTTCACTGATCTTGGATCAGATCCTTTCATATTAATGCAGCTCTCCTGAGGTTGTTTGTGAAAACAGACCCTGTTGTCTAAAACGACTGCCTGCAACACCAGGGTACATAAATGTGGTTTGAGCAGGATGAGAATAGGTTTTGGGGTGTGTTTGCATATTTAGCCTTGTCACTAAGCTCCAAACATACCTTGATGATGAGTAAGATCGAAGAGAAGCATTTCCACTATGCTATGGCTTTAACTGCAGTCAGTGCAGGACTGGTTGCTGTAACTCATTTTGGCTGGTAGAGAGAGGGACAGCTGTCTAAATGGACTCAGGCATAGTCCCATGACTCCGCTGCGGCTGAGACAGAGCTCACTGTCCGGCACACAGACCCTCGCTGTTCCCCCAACACACAACGCTGGCCTTTCAGGCTGTATGCCTTGTACTGTATGTCTGACTAGGCCTGTTTGTGTGTGCGTGTGAGAGAGAGATAGATGGATAGATCCTCAGATACATGCATACTTGGGCTGTAATTATAGTATGTATTCAGTCCTCACAATATTCCACCTAGTATCTACCAGTTCAAAAAAGAAATTTGTGATGTTATAGGCAACCTAACCACTAGGCTACCAGCTGCCCTTTTATTTATTTATTTATTTTTAATTAATCAATTTATTTTTGGTGTATATATGTGTGTATATTAACGCACATTAATTTTTTCAAGTCAACTAGTCGTTTGATGACGTCCTCACACACGCAACGGTGGAACACAGGTGTCCAACATTGAGCAACTTTTATTAAAGTTCTCTGTAACATTAACAGTCAACACGACAATTAAACAAAACAAAACAAATGCTGGTACCTTGAATTTTCTGGTAAATTTAAGTGTACAACAGCGAGTGGGAACAGTTTAAGGATGGTTTATGTTTAGGATGACTCCCTGCAGTGCTAGCGTTAGCCATGTTGGCTAGCGGAGCCGTTTCAGATGCAGAGCGCCGGTTCTGTTACTGTACTTTAACACCGTCTTGCAGGTTCTGCAGGTCTCCGTGCTGTTTGTGTGTCTAGAGTGAAGGGGTGAAGCAATTTTAGAGAGAGAGGGGGGAAAGAAAGACATGACTAGTCGAATTTTGTGTTAATATCCTTATATATAGGGCCGTGTGTGTGTGTGTGTGTGTGTGTGTTATTAATATACAGTAACCCCTCAGCATTCACGGATTCAGTCTAACACAGATTTTTCTGAGAACCGAACTGTAATGCCAGTCCATCGGTGGCGGTAATACACTGAAAGGTTGTCAGCCGCCGAGAAAAGAAGCTGCTGCAGCATGTAGCTCCGTGTCTTGTCTTCATATTTTAGTGTTGTAACCCCCCCTCCCCCCAATTTTCAGCTGTTATTTCAGTTTATTTGTAAGCTGTGCCTTTAACATGTGGATAGAGTTATTTCAACGTTTCATTTGTGTACGAGTCTTTGTTATAAATGTTCTAATGCATTTTAATGCATTAACATGAAATGAAAGTGTTCTGGGAGCTTATTTGGGGTCATATTTATGCTTTGCACTATAAAGATAGGCATTTTAGGGTTGGTTTTTTTCTCTTTTTTTTTTTTAGCAAAACACAACAACGTGTTTTTTCACCATATGTGGATGCTCTTGGAACGTAACCCCTGCGAAAAGCGGGAGATTACTGCAATATAATTTCAAGAAAGATGCATTGATAGGTCACGCTTGCTTTAGTTATCAATTCATGTCTGCTCGAACATGTGTCTATGCGCATGTTAAATGTTTGTAGCTCTGTTTGTTTTGATTTCAATGAGCGTATTTCAGCACTCAGCCTGACTGTCTGTCTCTGTCTCTGTTTAGGGGGGAGTGAGGGTCAAGGCCGGATTCTCCAGCGATTCCCAGAGAAAGACTGGGAGGATAACCCCTTCCCCCAGGGCATTGAGCTGGTGAACACACACACACACACACACACACACACACACACACACACACACACACACACACACACACACACACACACAC
>JBBJLR010161305.1:0-14472 GCA_037577145.1 Brachypetersius gabonensis
GATACATTTCACTGTGGGTTGTACTTGTATGACTATGCATGTGACAAATAAAGAATCTTGAATCTTGAATCTTGAATACCTTTGGCAACATATATTATGATGTATTATCATATTTTGATTTTGGCCTAAATTGCAACAGTAACTAAAAAACAAAGCTCTTGTGGTCAGAGCCCAAATAGGTCGCTTATTAGCTGAATGTCTAAGGAAAGTGCAGTAAAAGGTTACAGTTTTTTGTTCACTTATACTTGTTTCATTGAAATTTTCAGCATCACTAAATCGTCCCAGAGAAAGCTACTCATCATAGTGACTACCTGGTTCATTTCATCAATGAAAGCAGAGGCTAGCTGTAATCTTAACCAGGCCTACGTTTTGGTCCCCTTCTGCTATCTCCAAATAACTCTTAAAATGTGTACTATTCTTAGTACAAACACAAGGTCAAGGTCAAGGTCCCTTTTTCAGATTCCTAATGCCTTGTCAAGCTGAACTGTATGCATGCATTTCTATCCTAGCTGCTGCACTGATGTACCCCAGGTCCCACATCTCCTGCCTCCTTGTTAAACACAGGTAGTCCTGTCATACAACATTACAGTAAATTGACCTGCCCCACCAGGGACTGTGGGAGTGGTGCTCTTCTGTTTGTGTCTGTTGTCTCGCTGTCGGCTGTTCTGTGTTTTAGTTCAAGTAATTGTGTCCCGTCAGAGTTTTTTTAATTGAAATTCTATGAGTTATTGTTTCATTTATTGGTCAACCATCACGCTTACCCTCACCATTGTCTACTATTCCTCCTCCTTATGAGTCTGATGTTAACTGTGCTTTTGTTAGGCTATCGTGCCACTTTGTTTTGTGATTTGTAAAGTTTGTGTTTTTTGTATTAAACATAGATGAATTGGAACCTGCACTTTGTGCCAGGCATCACTTCCTTGAGCAAGCAGCCGTGACAGTGTGAAGTCCAAACATCATCCTATGTACATCTATGTAGTGCCACAACAACCTTGAGTGATGCCATAGAACAACTATTTTGTAAATGTGTGTGTGAAAAAAATTTTAATGGAAAAGAATGTTCACATAATCAAAGTTTGTTTGTTTTTTTAGCTTTTACAATTTAAGGGTTCTTTCTACATTTGTACTTTGTAGGTTATGAATTTTGTATTTTGTTCTTTAAACTTTTAAATGTTTTTTTTTCACCCTATAGTTCTTTAGAGCACCACAAATGGTTGTTCCATTGCATCAAACAAATAACCCTATCTGGCAACTTTATCTTTTTTATTGGTTTCAGCACAGTCAGCCTTGAGTTTCTTACAATTGACATACCAGAAGAAAGTAATAACAGATTAAAATCCTGTACTGCCTGTTTTTCCCTCCACAACCTTGGAGCTCCTCTTAGCATTCACAATGTGCAAGATCCATTTTCTCATGAATATAAGTGAAGGAGGTAGGGCAGAGATTAAAGAAGACAGATTCAGTTAAACATTTCACAATCAAGATCAAACCTACGAAGGTAATAATGGCTCAGTGTCCTTAGTGTTACTTCTCTGGAACATAATGTAGGCTGCTTTTTGTCTTTTCTGTTTTTAGAGCGATGACTGCACAAGAATACATTAGAAAAAATTTTATCAGTAGTTTTCTGTAGCTGCTGCTGCTGCTTCCTGAGCAAAGGTTCCTTGGAGGATGTCTGAAAACAAGATAATGGTTTGCATCATTTTCCAAAGAAGAGTGATATAGTTAGGAGTAAGTTTTCAGTGATTTAATTTTAAATACATTTTTTGGAAGCTATGTAACTGGAGGCAGATGTGTTGAATTTTTATAACGAAGCAACTGATTTTCTTGTTAACACTGAGGTGCATGCTGCTGTACTGTTGGGATATTGCATTTGCAAGAACATAGTTAGAATGTTGTGCTCTTTCTTCAAATATAGAGAAATGTAATTGGAACTTGTAATTAGTAATTAGTATAGTAATTAGCTTAACATCTGTCTAAGCTGAGTGCCTATTAATTACCAGTCATTTTTCATGCCTCACTAATAAATGTCTTGCAACAGAAAAAGCGGAGTGTAACTGGAGGAGGAGAAGGGGCAGGAGAGTTGTTTTTGCTTGTCCTGTAAATCAGAAGGGATGGCAAAACACATTTGTTTTCCATCTAATGTGTGATTTACCAGTGCAAGATTACATGATGTCAGGAGACCTAACAGGCAGCTCATAGACATCCTGTGGCAGTCTTGCTGAAATGCTTTTAAATCTTTTACAGCAAACAAAGAGAAAAGTTTAACAAATAAATGTATAAAAAATTATTTCCAAACTGCTCTTGAAAAGCTAAAAATCTAGGAAAATAGAAAACAAAAATTCACATGATTAGAAAAGAAAAGCTAGACAGACGAATCTAGACCGCTTCAAGGAGTGTGATTGTGGAGGCTGCATGACTAAGCTGATTAGTTGGGTTGATTGTTGAATCAGCGCACACATTCACACAACAGCACCAGCACCACTGTCTCTTAGTCATTTGTCATGCACAGCATCACAATGAAGCTAGTATCATTGCATGGAAAGATTTCTACAGTTTTAGCCCAGTTCAGCTGCACGACTTTGGTTTAAAGCTTGTTTTTTAAAGGCAGCCTGTAGAACTTTGGAGTTTTAGCAACTTTAAAAATAAACTTTTTATGTAGCAATTATTTAGAAAAATGGCATGAGCTACTTCTGGATTCATAATGAATCTTTTAATAGATCATTCTTTAAAAACTCCTGGTGACACTTGGCTTAAGGCATGGTGACCTTAGACATGTGAAGCTGCATCAGAGAATCAAATTCCGAGGTTAATACAAACTGTGGGCTCAACCGAATGCCTGTGTCAGCAAGGAATGCACTTCAAAGTGCTCTATATCAGAAAAGGCTTTGTTGCTATTTTTGTAAAGACAACTAGTGTACACTGAGAAACAATTCTTGAAGCTGATGCTCTGTTAGTATAAAAAATAGACGAACAACAGGATCTAAGTGACTTTGATAGAGACCAAACTATGATGGTAAATAACTGGGTAAGAGTGTCTCCAAAACAGCAGGTCTTTTGAGGTGTTCCTGGTATACAGTGGTTGGAAACTACCAAAAGCACATTTTAGCTTGCTATGTATCTGGCAGCATAGCCTCAGATCAAGAGTCTATGCTGACCCAATCCACTGTTATTCCACTGGAAATTCTTGGCTCATGGCAGTCATCTGAATGTTACTTGGAAATTAACTATCTACATAAACATTGTTGCGAACCATATTTTTGGTGAAACAAACACCCTTCATCCCTGTTGCACACTGTGAAACAAACTCAGTTTTAGCAATCAGAATAGTGGTCTGAATGCTTGTTTTGCCAAACACTTTTTGCTTGTCAAAAGGAGCACTGTAGACTCTCTCTAGACTCCTCTTGTCAATATATATAGATATAGTTCTTTATTATTTTGTTTTGTTATTGTAAATTTTATGCCGAACCTGGGGAGAAGAGAAAAAAAAGGGGGGTGGGGGTGGTATGGTGTACAAAACAACAAGGGATAGAGCAAAATAAAAGTACAACGTATTGCCAACTGCTGCAACTACAAACAAACAACCGAAAACAGCTCGAAAAGAAAAGCAAAGATACACCAAAAATACCAATCATCTATATTATTGTATGCGTCTCTGTGTGTAAATGCGCGTACGTGTGTGTGTGTGTGCGCGCTTGCAAGTCATAGTCATGAAATATATTTGTGCGGGTGAGAAGACACAATCACACACCCCCACGGATGCCGAGACAGACAAAAAGGGAGCTCTTGGAGACCAAGGCAATCCGCAGCTCCCCAGAGTACTGAAGACCCGAGGACCCTCTTCCAAATAACATCCTCACATCTTCCCCAGCAGAAGGGAAGAGACTACAGATGAACTGGCCACAGCCCAAGTCCGAGGGCCCCAGAGTTTGACGGTGGTGGGCTCCTAACCCACGCCCCGGCCGCACCCCACCTGCGCACCGTGGGGGGCCAACCACGGCGACCCAGCGGGGGGGCGGGGGGGCCCGCACCAGGGCGCTTGGCCACGTGGGCCACGCCCAGGCAGCGAGCCCACCACACCACCCAGCCCCAGGCCCAGCCTTGCTCTCACTCGCACACACATACAACACCAGTTACACCCAGCAAGAACACGCAGACACCCATCTCACAGACGCCCCTCTGGAGGCGCCAGCAGGCAAGGGCCAGCCCCGTGGACCGGCAAGGGTAGTATAAAAACTACTCCTGAAGAAGAGAGACAGCAGTAGCTGGCTTATTAGGCACCACCGTTCCCCACACCCCACCCCAGGTGAGGGGCGGCAAAACCAGAAACCGTCACGACAGCAACCCAGAGACCCGCCATGCCTGAGGCCGGCGCCCACTGCCCCCACCCCAGAGGACTGTCTACCCCACAGTCCACCATTCAGCCGACAATAGACATACACAAAGACAGAACAGTTAGGTCCGAGCCCGAGACAGCCGGAGCCAATGTCAGTTGCCTCACATTTCGATGTATCATCTCTCTCATGCTCTTCCCTCAATCTCCTCATAGTGTTAAATCACTATAAAATATAAAAAGTATTTCATTGTGCAAATCTTACAAACGTAATACGTATCTAACCTCTTTCTCACCTTATAAATAAATTATACCCTCCTGGTCTTGGTGAAGTTGTTAGTCATACCAGCAGGATTTTTTCCAAGGATTTCACCAGTTCCCAGCTTGGCTCGGTGGTGGTGGTGATCACAAGCAAGCAGTCAAGCTAACAAGCTAATGCCCTCCCCCTGTGCACTCGTAGACTAATAATAAAATATAAAATAAAAATAAATCTTATTAATAAATACTAGTTGATAAGATGTTACGGAATTTGTTATGTGTGAAACTTCAGTCTCACACTCGAGATCAGTGCTCAGTACATAAAACCAAACAAAGTGAAAGCAAAGGCAGTGATTGGCCACAGTGTTATGTTAGTCATTTTGAAGTGGAGAACATGACAGGTGGGACTTATTTACCATTACGTAGAGTCCACTGAAACCTCAGACAAGATTTACATTTTTGAAAAGATTTACATTAAAATGAATGGAGATGCTGGTGAAACGTGTTTCACTGAAATTCACTGAATTTCACTGAAACTCGTTTTGACCAGTGTCGTATACAACTGTAACACTATTGAGGCCACCAAATTACCCAGATCTCAGTTCAATTAAAATGATCTTCTGCTAAAGGACCTACTTAAAGGATCTTCTGCTAAAGTCTTGGTGCCAGTTACCACAGCACACCCTCAGAGGTCTTGAGGAATCTGCGCCTTGATGGATCAGAGATGTTTTTGGATGCATGAGAGGAACCTACACGATATTAGGTGTTTTTTATGTTCTGGCTGATCAGTCTATACTGCATTTGTTGACATGCAATGCCTTGGTCACATTCTGCTATATTGTCTCACATTATAATAGTTCTCATTAAGGCACTTGGCTCAGTTGTCTGGCTTACTCTGGCTTGGGTAGGTTCATTTTGGGTCTCTTTAATTTTCGCTGCATCTCCCACAGTGTAGAAATTTGGATGTGAATAATTCATGCCTTTGTGTATTTGCCTGACAACAACATTGCAAATGACTCATAGATCTCTAATACATGAGAGTTTATAAGTTAAAAGGTTTGTGTTTCTTTTAAGGAAAATGTCTGGGACTTTGGACTACATTTGAATAAAAGTTTAGGGGAGCGTTTATTGATCTGAATTGTTTGGACTAAATGAGCTACAACTTGTCCTCCCTGGTAATTTTCTAGTGACTTTACAATGACCCTTGGTAATCTGAATATTTGTCATGTGAAAACATTTGAAGACATAAGGGTAAATGGTAAACTCCTCCACTGATGTGTCTGTTTCAGTTAGACAGGGTGAGTCTAGATCATTCAGGTCCAGACAGTTTCAGTTTGGGTTTATGTCAACCCTGCTTTGGGATGTAAGAATTATTCATGTTTTGTAACTTTTTGTCATACGGTAGTACGAATGAACAATAGCCTAAATGGCTCATTAATCTTTGCTTTAGATCTCTGTGAGTCACAGAGCATAGACTCTCGTTAAACTTTCTACTTTGCTTTAATCAGTCAGCCTTCAGCACAAAGTTGTAATGCCTTTCACATAGAGAAGCATGCACTCTCTGTAGCAAATGTAATGGGCAGATCCGCATATCATTCTTGAATTGATGGTCGAACACCGGAGGCTGGAAACCATTACATACCTCGAATGGGATTAATCCAGTGGCAGAGGAGACGTGGAGGTTGTGAGAGAATTCCGCCCAGCTGAGGTAGTTGGCCCAGGAGTGCTGATGCTCAGATGTGAAGCAGCGTAAGAAGCGCTCCAGCTGTTGATTGGTCCACTCCGTCTGACTGTTCGTCTAAAGGTTGTACCCAGTGGAGAGGCTAGTGGTCGATGCCAATCAGACGGTAGAAGACCTTCCAGAATTTGGCAATGAATTGAGGCCCTCTGTTTGAGATGATGTCCCGGGGGAGCACATGCAAGCGGACTACATGCTGCAGTATGATTTCGGTGGCCTGTTTGTAAGAGGGGAGTCCGGTCAAGGCCACCAGGTGGACATCCTTGGAGAATCGGTCGACAATGGTGCATATGGTGTTTTTTCCCTGTGAGTTGGGCGGACCGGTGATGAAGTCGAGGGAGACGTGGGACCAAGGACGGTTTGGAACCGGGAGAGGTTGGAGCTCCTCCCCGGAGGAGGAATTGGAGGTTTCACTACCGCCCTGGAGCCAGTGACGCCATTCTTCCAGAGCCCACTTGATGGCATGCAACACACGCTCCCCAACCCCGTAGTGTCGCTTTCTGGGGAAAAACAACAAGGTTGCTGTTTCTGGTCTGGACCTTGCTGTAAGAGGATGGCTCCTGTGCCCACATCGGAGGCATCCACCTCAACAACAAATGGTTTGGTCTGATCCGGATGAATGAGGATGGGTGCAGTGGTGAAAACTCGTCTCCCTCTCTAATGCGGATGAGGTTGTATGCGCTCCTTAGATCTAGCTTCGTAAATATCTTGGCACCAGGGAGAGAGTCCAGGGTGGTATTAATGAGCAGAAGCCGGTGGCAGTTCTTAATTGTGATGTCATTGAGCCCCCGATAGTCGACACACAGGCTGAGTCCCCCGTCTTTCTTTTTGACGAAGAAGAACCCCAGGCAGCGGGGGAAGTGGACGGGCGGATGGTTCTGTGGCGCAGTCCCTCGGCCACGTAGTCTTCCATGGCCTTCTGTTCCCCCACGGTCAGTGAATAAAGGCAGTCCCAGGGTGGTCCCGTGCCCGGCATGAGGTCAATGGCCAGGTTAGTCCCCATTGGAGAATCCAGTTCTGGGTAAAGGAGATGATGGGGTCGTGCTTGATCAGCCAGGGATGTCCTAAGATAATGAGAGGAGAGGAGAGGTTAGTTACTAAGAATTGAATTGACTCAGTATGGTCTTGGTGAGTGAGGGTGATAGGTTCTGTGATGAGGTGAATGGGGCTGTAAGACAGGGGATGTGATTTGTACCTTTATAATGTCATTTGCTGTAATTATATTGAAAATTGAAATATTAACATGTTAACACAATGCAGAGTTTAAGGCATTGCTTATTTTTGCTGTTTTCAAAAAACTTAATAAATCAATAAACCACTGCTTTGAATCGAATCATTACACCTCCACTGAAAAGACAGGTAGAGTAAATATATTCATTATGTATCACAGTAACTTTTTTGTGTGCTTTTTGAGCCAGAGCAGTGGGATTGTGTCTGCATATTTATAGACAACTGCATGCTCTTAAGGAGCATATAAGCTCTGTTCGAATAAGAAAAAATAAATTTGTCAGTGATTTCCAACCAGCTTTAGTGGTGATTCCTTATCAAACTGTACCTGAAATTCATCATGTTGTTTCTGGATATTCAAGACTCCCAGTATATAGTTCTTTGCAATGCCTACTAAAGACTCTGCTTTAGTACATGAATGGAAACAGAGGCCATGGAGTCCTTTCTGCTGCTAATAGTTACCGTCCTCCATCAGTAGGAGGACATTCATCATGCTGAAACCTGCTGTCAGAGCACAGATTCACCCCTGATTCCCCACAGCCGGCCCAGCAAAGGACACAGGGAGAGATGCCCGGTTTCCTTTTAGATGCACTTATATGGGTAGGAGGATGGTCAGTAGATAAACTAGTTTGCCTCTCAGTGTCCAAATTAGGGGCAGGGCAGTGATGAATAGGACATTGAGAAGTGCACATTTTCAAAACATGCTTATGCACCATTTTCAGACAATTAATAGTTTTCCCTCTGTATTATAATGCTAAGACAATTAAAGTTGCAGTCATTATTCAGTTTTATCTTTTTTAAAGATAAAATAGAACAGATTCTGAATAAAAGGTGTGAATGCTTGTGTACTACCCTGACAGGGGAAATGTAGCGCTGCAAATGGCAGGTCAGCTGCAATGTATTTTTTCTATGGACAGCATACAGAGTCTTTCTCAGACACACATACTTACAAACATCATTACATACACAAAATAGGTTGTATTGGGGAAAAAAAGCTCCTGCTTTTACTAATTTTAGTGTTTTTACTGCTCTCTGTTTCCTTGGTACATGTGAGTGTTTTAGGGTAGGAAAATACTTTACATTATAATGTGAAAATACAAGACCCAGACCAGGGCTGGAAACCTATGCCCTAAGAACCATTCAGTGGGTGGTCTTCAAGACAACTCAATCATTTGAAAGGTTCTTCAGGGTAACAGATCCCAGACTTTTTTGTCAGAGGTCTCACTTGTGGATGTTAAGTGCCACTGGGCCCCTCCTCACATCTTAACCCTGCCTCCCCTACCCACCAGAATTTTGCCCATTTTGCTAGTTTTCCCTAGCTATTGTTGAACTTTGGATAGATGGCACTTGAATACATAGCACACATTGTAATGTGTACCATCTGACATACTTAAAGTCACATTTTTAAGTAAGTATCATACATGGCTGTCAATCTGGCTATCATTTAAATGAAATCCATTATCCATTCAGATAAAATTTTTAGATAAAATAATTTCATATGTTAACAATCTATTCTACTAAACTCCCAGTGCACAATGCAGTAATTCATGTATCCTGTTAACACAGTATGAAATAGTATGAAAGACTGAAAATAAGAGGGAGGAACTCCTTCACAAATGCTATTAACATACAGTGACAAAAAACAAATGATCACAGTGCATTAGAAAAGCAAAGTGGTGGATGAGGGTGTAGTTTATGGAATTATCACATGAAATAGCTAAAGGAATTTTTGCATTAGAAATAATGAAATGTGCAAGTGTATATAGCCTTTTTAAGGCTTAAAAGGCATACATGTATTAAAGAGTTTTTTCTAAAACGTCATGTCCAAGCTAGAAACCATTTAGAATCTTTATTTGTAGTGTATGCCCTCTCTAAAATTTTGTCAGTTGTGAGTTGGATGACCTCGTATTGGCTCCATTATATACACATGCAAAGCACATACACAGTAAAAAGTAGTTTGCATTACTATACTCCTTTAACAGCTAGGGTTCTTCATATGCCTTTGACATTGATTTGCATGGTGGTTGAGCTGTCATTCTGAAGCAGATGGAGGCGATTTGTAGTTGATGTGAACCACTTCTGATGATGTGATGTGCTGAAGCATGTTTGGAAATCACCCACCCATCACATCCATTAATCTCTTCAGCAGTGTTTGATTATGATGTGATCCTCATGGCTGGGATTGTTGCAGGGAATTGTTCGGAGTGTGAAAAATGAGCAGCAGCTGCTTCCGCTGGATTGTAAGCTTGCTGATGTGTGGAGCAATTACCTAATGATGCTACCTGAGACTAATGAGGCTTCTGTGGCATTTTTAAATGGACCCTCATTAGTGGTCATGCAAATCTGAGTCCAGCTTGGGAAGGTTGTCCTGCACAATCAAGTTGAAAACTGAAAATTCATATGAAATGAGCCATATTAAAGAAAACTGAACTTTCCTCACATTTTAAATTAACAGATTATAAGCAGTATGTAAACCTTTTCAGTTTGTAATTGAAGACAAGATAACAATGTTACAAATATCAATTATTCTGAATAAAGCATAGGATGTCCAAACATTCTAAGTGGTTAAAAACTGGCTTTTGGTAATTAAAAATTACTCACAGGGAAATAATAAATTGTCTCTTTAAGATTTATTAAGCTGCAATTTGTCTGCTCTAGGAGTGTTGTGTTAAAATGTGATACCATGCAAGGCCATGTAAGCAAGTCAAGTCAAGTGGGTTTTTATTGTCATTTCTACAATACAGTACATAGTATAAGTGAAACAATGTTCCTCCAGGACCACAAGAGCAGAACAAAACAGTGACAGAAAAATGCAAACAGGACAGAACACAAGACAATGTTCAGTGCAACTGACAATGGCTACATATAGGATTAATACAGTATTTTGATCAGTACTGTATTCTGGCAGCAGAGATGTGCAAAACAATATAAAGCTTTTAAATATTCAATAACACTGTAGAGCACATCTGAGACAAAAAATGTGCAAACAATTTGCTATATGGAACATTAATTTATTGTCAACACTCCGAGAGACAGGAATATAGGATGACATATAAGAGTGGAGGGAGGAGCACATAGGTGGACTACATCTTATGCTGCAGGTTAGAGTGATTAAGGATAGGGTTGGAAATGTACTGACAGGTACTAATTATGTGATGGGAAGATGGAAAGAGTACTTTGAAGAGCTGATAAATGAGGTAAATGAGAGAGAATGTAGAGTAAAAGAGGTGACTGCTGTGGAGCAGGAAGTGAGGAAGTCTTTAAAGAGGATGAAGAGGGGAAAGGCAGCTGTTCAACAAGATCTTGACCAGTGAAAAGATGCCTGAGGAATGGAGGAAAAGTGTTCTGGTGCTGATTTTTAAGAACAAGGGAGATGTACAAGATTGTGGCAACTACAGAGAAATAAAGCTAATGATTCACACAATGAAGCTTTAAAAAAGAGTGGTGGAAGCTAGGTTTAGGTCAGAACTGAGCATTTGTGAGCTATATAGTTTCATGCCAAGAAATAGTACTACAGATGCTATTTTTGCTTTAAGGATGCTGATGGAGAAGTACAGAGAAGGTCAGAGGGAGCTGCATTGTGTCTTTTTGGATTAAGAGAAAGGATATGACAGGGTGCTGAGTGAGGAGCTGTGGTATTGCATGAGGATGTCTGGAGTAGCAGAGAAGTATGTTAGAGTGGTGCAGGACGAGAGATGTATGAGAGCTGTGAGACAGCAGTGAGGTGTGATGTAGGAGTGACAGTGGAGTTCAAGGTGGTGGTGGGACTGCATCAAGGATCGACTCAAAGCCCTTCTTGTTTGCTTTAGTGATGGACAGACTGACAGATAAAGCTAGACAGGAATCTTCATGGACTATGATGTTTGCAGATGACATTGTGATCTGCAGTGAGAGCAGGGTGCGTGTAGAGGAAAGGCTAGAGAGGTGGAGATATGTACTGGAAAAGAGAGGAATGAAAATTAGTCACAGCAAGACAGGATTCATGTGTGTAAATGAGAGGGGCACAAGTGGACCAGTGATGTTGCAGGGAGTAGAAGTAAAGAAGGTAGAGGGCTTTAAGTATTTAGGGTGTACAGTCCAAAGCAGCGGAAAGAGTGGAAAAGAGGTCAAGAAGCATGTGCAGGCAGGTTGGAATGGATGGAGAAAAGTGTGATGTGTGATAGAAGGGTTTCAGCAGGAATGAAAGGTGTACAAGATGGTAGTGAGACCAGTGATGTTGTATGGTTTAGAGATGGTGCCAATGAAGAAAAGACAGGAGGCAGAAGTGATGAGGATGGAGAGGATCAGGAATGAGTACATCAGAGGGACTGCTCATGTAAGATGTTTTGGAGATAAAGTCAGAGAGGCCAGACTGAGGTGGTTTAAACATGTCAAGAGGAGAGACAATAATTGCACAGGTAGAAGGATGCTCAGGTTGGAGTCAACAGGCTGGAGGCTGAGAGGAAGACCAAATAGGAGATTTATGGATGTGGTGAAAGAGGAGATTAAGTTAGTTGGTGCGAGTGTAGAGGATGCAGAAGACAGGATGAAATGGAGACCGATGACTCGCTGTGGCGACCCCTGAAGGGAAAAGCCAAAAGAAAAGAAGTTCACCTGAGAGATTGGGAATGCTGAAATGGTCAGATATTACTTGTTTCACTAGAGTATAAATATGAAGTAACACACAGATCATTGTGATATTTGAAGATTAAACAGCAGTATTTAGAGAGATGTAAATACTTTTTATTTGAAAGTATTTACATCTCTCTCATCTGCTGCCTTGTCTCTGACAGTAGATACAGATCCTCCATGATGCTGAAGATAGCTCCTTATTCACAGCTGCTTATTCTGATTTTCTGTTCCACCATTAAATATTTAAGGTGGAACTTTTTAAAGTGGAACGAAACCAGTTGTTGCTGGGACATGGCCATCAAAAATTAAATGAAGGCCACACAGGTCTTTGGTTTTCTTTGTCTGGGAGAAAGTGTAGGGATGTGTGCTGTTCTTTGCAGTCAGTTTCATTGCCTTAACTAATGGTGGAGGTTGTTTTATTGCGTTTTGAGTGAGTATTGGCCGGCTGGGCGGAGCGAGTTTTTGCCATTGCAGTGGTCAGGCATGTCTGAATTCAGCAAACATCAAACACAAGCATATATACAATCCAGTATTTCATCCTGTGTTGCTGTTTGAACATAAGTTTATAGATTTTTTTCTCTGGTACATGAAACTTCAGAGTCTTAACTCTGAAATGAGTCCAAGCGCAAACAAAAATAATTATTTTTGAGCTTTTATATTTGGGAGCTGCAAAAACCCAAGATGGCCACTGAACGGAGTGACAAGCAACAGGCTAGTGGGTGGGGTCTCGACAGATGAGGGGTGGTTCTATGCAAATTGACCTAGTGGGAAGTCTTACAAGGCCAGCCGTCTAAAGGGCTGTTTTGAAAGGGACCAAAACTGTGAAGAATAAAGCTGGTGATATCTTTTTATGTGAGAGTGATTTTGTGAAAGTAGCCATGAACATGTTTTGTATAGCCTATAGACCTGGGCTAGAGACAGAGATTGCATTGTGTACACAAGCACACACACACAAAGAGAAAATTCATCTACTTTTCTCATGGGGTGTCGACTTATGCCTCTCAAGTAGACTAGTTGATTTTTGTGTTAATGCCCTAATTCATTCCATTTCTTATCACACTTGTCCTTCTCTGTTTTCACTTCCCCTGTGGCTGGTATCCCTGCTGCCTCTGCCCCTGGCAAACAGAGTTTGATTGCCAAGACAGACAGACAGACAGACAAATAGATGTAAAGTAATGGTAGCGCAAGAAAAATGGGAGAAAAAGCTAGTAGGTTTAAATACACCATAATCTAATAAGGCTGAAGGTAATTCTAAGGAGGGAGAGGCTGTATAATGTAGACAATTAAGTGTATGTAGGATGTGTCTGTATATGCGGAGTCTTCTCAATTACACAGAATGTAAATCTATAGCACTACAGATGTTGGTTCATATTTACTAGTTTCAAAGTATTATATTTGTTTTCTAGATTTCTAATAGGACAATAAGTGACCTCTTGTCTGTTATACCATCCTGCTATTTATGAACATGATCATCATCATTATCATAATCATCATTGTTGTTGTTCTTTGGATCACTTGTTTTGTGTTCTTTCTGAGGGGCTCTCTGTGCCTGTGTGCTTTCGCTTTTACGCTCAATCCCTTCAAATCCTCACACAGCTGCAGGCTTAGCATATCATCTTGGCTTTGGTTGCTTCGTCATGTTTTAAGATTAGAGAATTCAACATGGAGCCAGATGCTGCTCTCATTGGGAGTCAGGGGCTTGCCTATGATGTTTGTGAGAGGAGAAAGAGATTTTGATTCTCTTAAGCACCTATCAATGAATGGCTCTTTTAAGAATGAAGAGTTATCAATGAATGGCTCTTTTTTCTAAATGATGTGAGTGTGTGAGAATAATATATAAAATACATGTTAAAGAATCCAATTAAAACAAATACCAATTAGAGCATTTCCATAAAACTGTATGTCCAGTCCAAGAACCATTTTGCAGCGTACATACAGACACATTGCATGTTATTTTGCAAGGGCATCCTGGTCTGTCCATCCCCCAGATTCTAACATTCATGTATCTGTGTATACCCTGTTTCTCACTTTGGGGTGGCTGTATTTAGCACTGACATTTGGGGTGGCCTTCTCTACCTGTGGCCTATTTCCAGACAGTCCACGTGAGGCAGCAGGCAGTGTTGGTCTGATTAAAGCTGGATACCCACAGGTCCCACAGAGCCATGGGCAAGCTCTCTGTTTTCACTTCCTACCAAACCTCCTGTCCCTGTAATTAGTGAACATAGCTGCCGGGTATGTGTGCGTGTGTGTGTGTGTGTGTGTGTGTGTGTGTGTGTGTGTGTGTGTGTGTGTGTGTGTGTGTGTGTGT
>JBBJLR010161330.1:0-14469 GCA_037577145.1 Brachypetersius gabonensis
AAACAAAAGGAAACAGAAAACCCCGGACACGTGACAAAAAACAGAAAAACCAGCACGTGACCGGGAACCAGGGCCAAGACATGTCCGAACCGTTACAATAAGATTTGTATAATATTAGAATGATTTAACTACTTTTACTATTATCTAAACAAATGAGATTTTGATTAATTGGCTGTGAAGAGCATTTATAGTTTGAGCTTGAACTTTTACAGATACATTATCTTTGCAGAGCAGGCCATCAGCATTGTGCGAGGGCTGAGCTCAGTTGAAGTAATAGAGCCTAAGGATGCTCGTTTCAGAGTAGAGACCAGTATCAAGGCAGAGCGAGCTCCTAAATGGACTTTGAATGGGGAGATACTGTCCTCTAGCCCAGAGGTTAAGATCGACAGGGAAGGAACCTCAAACTGGCTAGTTTTCAGAAACACCAACAGCAGCTTGTGTGGCACTGTTCAGTTCAGCTCAGGGAAAAGCAAGTCAACAGCAGAGCTCCTTGTTACAGGTAAACATCTACAATTGCTGTAGAGCCTCTAGAACTAAACATTGGTATATTTCTGTGAATCACCATTCACTTGTTGATGTACCTCAACTGTCCTAACAGAACGCCCTCTGGTGGTCAAGCAGCCCATTTCGGATGTAGAGGTTAAAGAAAATGGTTCAGTGACTCTAAGCTGTGAGTTCTGCCCTTCACCCAGAGTAGTACGTTGGTTTAAAGGTAGGACTCCATTGCTGGAATCCACAAAGTATCGAATGAAGCGTGAAAAAACATGTGCTGAGCTCACCATTGTGGAAGTGAAGGCCATGGATTCAGGGGAATATCGTTGTATGGCCGGTGGAGCTGAGAGCAGGGGTCGTATCAGTGTGGAAGGTAAAGACTTTAAGGTTATTTTCCCAGAGACTTTATGGCATTTCTTAATTATTTTTTATTAAATTAAACAAGTGTCATAGCAAACATAATCTATTGTTATTCCATGATTTTTTATCTAGTGAAAAGATTGAAGATTGTACGCCATATAGAGCAGGTGGAGATAGAGGAAGATGGAACTGCAGTGTTTTCCTGTGAGTTAAACCACGAGTCTCCCAGTATTCAATGGCTTCTCAATGACGGGGTGATTCACCCCAATTTTGTTAACAAGATCCAGAACTCAGGAAAAGTTTACAGCCTCATTCTCAAAAGGCTCACTCCACAGGAAAGTAGGGTGACTTTCAAAACCATTGGCGTCAGTGAGTCCACAACACTCAGGGTAAAAGGTGAGATTTCTGTTCCGGTCTTTTTACTGTGTGGAGGAATCTGATATTACGCACCATGCTGTGTAGCTGCTTGTGCCAAATTACTATAGAGGGAACCACATTCGATTTTCATATGTAAAGATATTTGAGTGACATTTGAGGGAGAACATGCAGAGGGCCAACTCTAATAATAGAAACTCATCTTGACATAGTTGTGTAACAATTATTTTTCAATTGGCATGATAATAAAATAAGTGTTAGCAAATACAGCCACCTAAATAAACTTTAGTTTCTTTTAAAGGCTGTTGTAACTGTTGCCCTGTGTTTTCCTTGTTTGTCCCTTCTTGCTTACATTCCTATGTACTTTTCTGCATGTGCTCTCTGCCCTAGCTCTTCTTTTCTTATTAGTGTGTCAACATGTGTTGAGTTTGTTTGACCTCCTATCCCATTTGTAGTCATATTTAATGTATAAGCAGGGTCTGTGTCTTTTTGTCTGGCCTTGCATCATTTACTCTGTGTTATACATTTGTGATAGTCTTGGTGGTTTCCTGGTGTTTATTTACAAAGTTTTATTTAATTGTTGTATTCATTAAAGGTCATCTGCTTGCATACACATACTTTTTTAACACTTCTTCAATCGTGTCAGGTCACCAGACCACAAAAACTGAATGTAGCAAGTTGATGACAAGTATACAAGCTTGTTCTTTCAGACACATAGCAATGGCTAAGTGATGGAAACTGAATCTAAACATCAAGAGGGCTATGACTTGCTGTGCAGGTTTAAACTAATCATTGCAATCTGTGAGAAATTGTCCTTCTGGTAAAGTCTGGGCTCTCATCCTGGCCATCCCAGTTGGGTTCACATGTTGACAGTGCCTCCTCATGCTTCACAGAGTGCCCAGAGTCACCCACATCATCAGCTCTGCCTAGTGATTCCAGAGGGCCACCTCTTGCTGACACCCGATCCACAACACCACTCAGTGCCTTGGTGGTTACCGTTGAGCTGGTTTGTGGATCTACAATGGCACCTCCTTTGCTGCTGGCTGTCTTGACTCCACATCCTCCGTCAACTCCCCTGTCTCTGGAACCCCTGTCGCATGTTCAATCTCTTGACCCTCCACTGACCGCCCAGTCTATTTACGCTGACGAAATCCTTGACCTGAAGTCCTCTGTATCCTCTGATCTACCTGCTTCTGAGTCCCCTGACCCGATCTGTCGTAATAGTTGTGCATCCTATTACTAGGGCAGTTGCCCAGAACATGGATGCTGCACTGCCAGGTGTCCAGGACTTTTGGGGAGTCCCAGTCAGCTTCCCAGGAAGTGGCTACAACTGGCTGACCTTCCAGATCAGCCCCTCAGTTCTTTATATGCTCTATGCAATATATTCCCCTTGTACAGTTGCCTGCCTCTAGTTTTGTACCTTTCTCAATTATTTGTGCCTATTCTTGTCTCTGTCACTCATGTCTATCCCACTCGTTATGGATGTATTCTGTTTTCAGCTTTATGTCAATCCTTGTTTCTATCACTGTCCCTGTCACTTTATATAGTCTCTCCTCATGTCTCCCATTTATGTCTAGTCTCCCACCCAACCATCAGTCCATATCCAGTTGTCTGTCTACTCTCCCATCCATCAATCAGTCCTGTCTGCTGAACCAGAGTTGCATTTTAGAAATGCCCTGCATTTTCATTGTCTGTAATTTCTTGTTTATGTCACCATGTGCTTTTGTTGTTGTTGTGGTTTCTTGTACGTGTCCTAGCCCTGCCTGCTTAACAGTGTGCTCACCTGAATTGAGTTTATTACTCCTCTTATCCCTGGTGTTTCTAGTCTTGTCTCATGTACAAATAGCCTCTGTGTTTTTGTCTGCGCTTCAGTCTAAATCACACATTCTGCATTAACACATTGCACTATCTACTAGCTTGATAGTTACTCCCACCACCATTCTCACTCCATGTTTTTTTTTTCTAATGAGTTTTCCTTCACTTGACAGAGGAAGCAGTTCTTAAATATGTGACTGAGAGGCATGTTAGTCCATGGGGTAAAATAAAAGTTCTTTTTCAAAAGCATTGGTTAAAGGCTCAGTGTCAGAGGGGAACTTACATTCTTAGCAAATCATTTGATTACGCAAAACATGTTGAATTGACTGATCATGTGATTCATGATCGAAAGGGGTGGTAATTATTCATTTCCGGTGTTTCTACATCCCTCAGAGAGGCCAGCAGTGTTCCTCAGGTCTTTGGAAGATGTAGTAGCTGAGGAACGCGGCAAAACTTGTTTACAGTGTGAAGTCTCCAAGCAAGCAGTAACTCCTATTTGGAGGAAAGATGGTACAATCCTAACTGCCAGTGAGAAGCATGAAATTCATCACTTGGGCAAGACTTTAGCTCTCATCATTCACAAGCTTAGAAAAGATGATGCTGGGGATTACTCTTGCGATGTAGGGACTAGCCAAACAAAAGCCAAGGTTGTCGTTCGTGGTAAGTTCCATACATTTTGTATTCAAATAAAAGTGACTGAAAAAAGTGACATAGTAATAACATTTGACTAATCTTTTTAGATCTCTATGTTGCCATTATCAAGCGTTTGAAGACAGCTACAGTTTTTGAGGGGGAGAAGTGCAGTTTTGAATGTGTTTTGTCACATGACATTATCGATGAGGCTTCCTGGACCCTGAATGGACAATTGATTGTTAGCAATGGAAGAATCGAAGTTGCTAACAAGGGGCGCAAATACGCACTGACCATCCATGAGGTAATGACTTCTGATGCAGGTGATGTGGTCTTCACCATCAAAGATCTCAGCTGCAGGACCATGATGTTTGTCAAAGGTACAACATCTACAGTATTTGAGGAATGTTTTGATTTTGCTAAGTGTGAATTGAACAAATTGTCTATGCTTTCTTTTCTCAGAGAAGCCTGTGAGGGTCTTCAGGGACATGCTAAATGTTAAGGCAACACCTGGAGAAGATGCAGAGCTTAGTTGTGAAATCACTAAACCCCAGGCCACCATTAAGTGGCTGAAGAATGGCAGGTTGATCAGAGTCAGTCCTAAATATGAGATAAACCAAAAAGCATATTTGGTTAGGCTTATCATCCATAACACTACTGTAAAGGACTCAGGAGAATACTGCTGCGAGGCTGATGGAACTGCTACTAGAGCAAGGTTAGAGGTCAGAGGTAAGTGCCTCATTTATTAATATAAAAATTGAATTATATTGTAAGACGTTTCAGGTTTCAAATTGGAGGAAAATCATTTCCAGTTTTCTTCACTATTGTCCAGAGACAGCAACAATGGCCGAACATTATCAATACACGATATCTATACACTATATATATTAAGTGGTTACAGTTATAGCCTTTTTATCCTTCTTCACACAGCTCATGTATTCTTGTTGCAAGAGCTTGCTATTTGCTGATTTACACATAAATCACTTATGAGGACTGTCCAGAGTAGTGTCCTGAATTACTGATGTTGCCAGCAATGTACAGGCAATGTTTTTTTGCTTGTAAATGATGCTTCGGACTTGAGGTTCGTTCAGTGATAATACTTATATTGTAGTATTTCTTAGTAAGCGTCCCTTGCCCTATTCCCTCCATCCATGTAGACTTCCAGCACACATTTGCGGAAGAGCTAAAAGATGTACGAGCAGAAGAGAAGAGCATGGCAATTCTGGAGTGTCAGACTAAAAGGCCTGTCAGTAAAGTGGTCTGGTTAAAAGGGATGGTGGTGCTCAGTTCAGGCCAGAAATACCTGATGAAGAATAAAGGGGTTGTCCTCTCCCTTACCATCTTCAACCTTGAGAAGAGTGATAGTGATTTGTACACCTGTGATGTTGGGATGATGCAGAGCAGGGCATTACTTACAGTACTGGGTAAGAATAAAATGCATTGATAATAATAATCAGCCTTGTTCCAGCATCTTTGGTCAAAAGAGTTGATTTTTAAAGACACATATAGGAAACACATTTTCAAAAATTTGGCTTTGGTGTTTCATACCTTAGGTCAGAAAGTACTCATTTTGGATGAACTAGAGGATGTTGAATGTCTCGAAGGAGACACTGTGTTGTTCCAGTGTCGCATCTGTCCAAGTGACTTCACAGAAGTGAAGTGGTATCTTGATGAAACCCTGCTGTACACAAATGATTTAAATGAGATTAAAATAATCCCTGGAGGTTACCATACCCTTACCATAAAACAACTTGAACGCAAAGATACAGGAACAATCTCTTTTGAAGCTGGGGACAAGAGATCCTATGCCTCACTGCTAGTAAGAGGTAACAGCTTGACTATCTTTAGAAAGTTTTAATTAAGCAACTGATAAAAAAAGTCATTCAAAGTTAAAGGAATTCATTGGAATGCGGGACATATTGTATGTTAACATGTGTCATTCGCAGAAAGGCGCCCAACAATTACCAAAGCACTAGAGGACACAGAAGCTATTGAGGGAGGAAGTTTGGCGTTGCTTTGTAGGACCTCAAAACCTTGCCATATCATGTGGTATAAAGATGGCTGTTTAGTTTGGAATTCCTCCAACTGCCTGACAAGTCGAGCTGGAAATGAAGCGAGGTTAACCATTCGTGAGGTCAAAGACACGGATGCGGGAGTATATGAATGCAATGCTGGATCTGTCAGCACCAAGGCTGTTGTGACCGTTAAAGGTACTGTTTCATCCACCAGGAATACTGCTCTTTTATGAAATCCGTAAGAATAAAGCCAGTTATTTAGCTAATGAAATCATTGCCTTTTGTTGATTTCATTATTTGTAAAATCCAAATTGCATGACTTTTAGAGGTCCCTTTGAAGAAATGATGCTAAAAATGTCTAATAAAATTTTTGTTGACTCTTCACATAATCAAATTAAAATGACCCTTCATGTTCTGACATATCCTTTCACTAGGAGCTTTTGTCCTTTACCAAGATGTTTCATTTTGACCACCATCCTGTCTGACTGCATCCTGTCTGATAGTCATTTGTTTTGCATTTATTTTAATGGCAGTGGTACCAGCTGAGTTCACAAAACAGCTTCAGAGCCAAGAAGCTGAAGAAGGCGGTAGTGTGACCCTGTACTGTGAATTCTCCGTACCTGGTGTTCAATACATATGGCGTAAAGGACCAGAGACACTTAGAAATGGAGAGAAGTACCTGATGAAACAAAGAAAAAATCATATTTACCTTACAATTATCAATTTGAAGCTGGAGGACTCTGGGACCTACACTTGCATTTGTAGAAACCAAAGAACTATGGCCACCATCACAGTCCATGGTATGTAATGTAATTATATCTGATAACTACTTATGTTGCTGGTGCCTTTTAGACAATAGCATGACCTCATTATCTCTTTACCAGCTGACCCCATCGTGTTCATTAAGGAACTGAAAAATCAAGAATCAGAAGAGGGCAGGAATGTGACATTACGCTGTGAACTCTCCAAGGCAGGAGTTCCAGCTGAGTGGCTGAAGGAGGAGGAAGTGCTAAGCCATGGGATGAAGTATCTGATGCGACATGTAGCATCAATACAGGAGCTGGTAATCAAGAATCCATTGCCAGAAGACAGTGGAACCTACAGCTGTGTGTGTAGAGGCCAACAAACCAAAGCCATAATTAAGATTAATGGTTGGTCATGTTTTTGGGCATACAGTGCTTTGTGTTTTTTTGTTTAAATTTTGTAAATCAGGCATTAGCAGCTTTGCTATTTGTAGATCAAATATGAGATTACAACATTTTCCAAACCATTTCATTATGTTGACTGAAATGTTTCTGTAGCTCAACCCATCACATTCAAACAGAAGCTAAAAACTCAAATGGTTGAGGAAGGAACCAGTATCATCTTGCATTGTGAACTATCAAAACCTGGACTTCCTGTTGAATGGAGGAAGGGCAATGAGTTGCTCAGGTCAGGAGAAAAGTACCAACTGAGACAACGAGGTTCTGTGACAGAGCTGAAGATCTTCTCTTTAAGATATGAAGACAGTGACGTATATACCTGCTCGTGTGGCAACATCCAGACGTCAGCTAAGGTTACTGTTTCCAGTAAGTGTGTTTACCGTTATTGGTCAATTTATTTTTACATATATGTTTATTCTGATAGATATTTATTTCCAGTTTGTTGAGGGACTTTTTCTATTTTTGTTCTGAGCTCCTGCAATGCACATTTTATTGTTGTTTTTAAGGTCTGATTCCACTAAACAACTAGTTAAAAAGTCCATCTTTCTCGAAGCAGATGCATAAGAGCAGCAGGGCAGAAAATGGACAGTACTCCATTAACTTAATTTTTGAATTCATTCTGTTTCTGCAGGGCAGCTTATCAGTTTCAAAGAGAAGCTAAAGAACCAGATATTAGAGGAGGGCAAAGCAGTGACCTTGCAGTGCGAACTGTCTAAACCTGGTGTTCCAGTGGAATGGTGGAAAGAAGAGGAGCTTCTAGAGCCTGGTCCAAAATATCAGATGAGAGAACGAGACACAACATATGAACTTATCATCAGTGACACTGTGCCTGAGGACAGCGGAGTATATAAATGTGTATATGGGGATCAAAAGACAAAAGCTACCATTAAAATTGTTGGTATGTGAATCATGTAATCTTGTAACAGAATATTCTGACATTTGACTTCTCCAAGAATTCAGGTTTCACATGCATACAGAATTATTTGAAATTAATAGCACACTCCAAATGTAGCTACAATGTGCTACAATTTCTCATTGGTTTGAAGGTCATTTATAACAGCATACTAAAAAAGCTTGTTCTAATTCACAACAACAGCTATAGAGTAATTTTATTCTGAATAGAGTGGGTAGGCTATACACTATTAATCTGAATGTGTCATTTTGCGGTGGCTTAGGTTTGCCTGCAACTTTCAAACAACACTTAAAGACCCAGGAAGCTACAGAAGAATGCAGTGTGGTACTAAAGTGTGAACTTTCCAAAGCTGGAGTACCTGTGGAATGGTGGAAAGGTGAGGAATGCCTGATGCCAGGTGGCAGGTATCTGATAAGACAAGAGGGAAACATTGCTGAAATGGAAATCACAAACGTTCATCCTAATGATGCTGGGATATACAGCTGTGTTACTGGAAACCAGAAGAGCACTGCAGAAGTAAAAATCAAAGGTAATTTGACTGTTTAAATAAACTAAAAAATAAAAAATTCGAACAGCTTCTGCATATGTTGAAATTAGATCTCAAAATTTGTTCATTCTGTGTCAGCTCTTCCAATCACTTTCAAATGGGAGCTCCAGGACCAGGTTTCTAAGGAAGGGGACAGTGCTGTGTTCACGTGTGAGCTTTCTAAACCTGGAGTTCCAGTAGAGTGGAGAAAAGGAAGACTCATTCTGAAACCTGGCGAGAAGTACAAGATGACACTGGAGGGAAGATTAACTAAACTGATAATAAATAACCTTGAAGATAGTGATGCTGGGAAATATACTTGTAAAACCAAAGATGCTCAGTCAGCTGCTGAACTTGCTGTGCAAGGTAAGAAAGTTTGGCTTCGTAGGGGGGGACTGTTTCATTCATAAAATAGGTTTCTCTGTTTTACGTAATGTTATCCAAACTTTCCATTGCATTCAAGATTTCATGCCTAACAAATCGGAATGAAATGTTCATAGTTACATGATCATATTCTCATCTAACAAAGCAAGAATCCACCCAGATTTCCCTGAATCCACCCAGATTTGGAGCACCAGCACCACCCATCTGATTAAACTCATATAATTACAAATGTAATTTGTGTGGTGGGTTTTAAGACATTCTGAACAATGTGGTCTTCCATTTTTGTTGAATTGGATTGAAAAATATACTCCCATATATATATCCCAATCTGATACTCCCATCAGATTGAATTGTTAAGTGGCACTTGTCACATCAAATCACCCCTGCAGAGTTTTTGTTAGACATTTCTGGTTTTGTACAGATTTTTATGGCACTGCTTCCACATGACCTTAATGGCCAAGGCATCCTTGGGCTGGTCACTACTGCTGCTGGTTGATATATTTTGTTTTGAGCAAGGGTGTGGTTAGAATGGCTAAATACAAACAAAATACAAATATAAAGGTGAAAGAATATGCTAGCAGCATTTGTCATGTCTATGTTGGAATATGGTGAAATCCAACTTTTTATTTGTAGCACTCCCTGCTACTTTTAAAACCATTTTGGAGAACTTGGAAGCTCCAGAGGGAAACAGCCTCAGTTTGCATTGTGAACTCTCCAAAGCTGGAGCACATGCAGAGTGGTGGAAAGGAGGAGAAATGTTAAGAACTGGTGAAAGGTATCAGTTGAGACAAAGGGGTGTAAGAGCAGAACTGCTAATAAGGAAAGCTCAACCAGAAGATAGTGGAATATATCGCTGTGTATGTGGAGAGCACAGTACAGAGGCCTTTATTAAAGTAAATGGTATGTATTCTCACACTGAGCAGCTATTTTATGTGAAAGAGAAAATTCTGTAGAAGCTTAAATTGTTGGAGCTGGAAGAACTGTCATCTTCGTGTTGTTTTGAGTAGCTCATCCCATCACTTTCAAGCAAGAACTGAAGAATCAAGAGGTTGAAGAGGGAAACAGTGTCACTTTGCGCTGTGAACTCTCAAAGGCTGGAGTTCAGGTAGAATGGTGGAAAGGAGAAGAACTCCTTAAGTGTGGGGAAAAGTACCAAATGAGACAAACGGCCACAAAAGTGGAACTTGTCATCAAGAAAGCAGTACCTGAGGACAGTGGTGTCTATGTTTGCGTAGGTCCAGACCAGAACTCCAAAGCTACCATCAAAATCAATGGTAGGAAACTACTTAAAGGGTCAAACTCGTTAAAGACATAGTGAAAAGTCTCCATCTTGTGTGATTGCTGTTATTTATGTGCCCTCAGCACTACCAGTGATTTTCAAACAAAACCTGAAAAACCAAGAGACAGTGGAAGGCAACAATATCACTTTATGCTGTGAACTTTCCAAACCTGGAGCATTGGTGAAGTGGTGGAAAGGTCAGGAAGAGCTGACATTGGATGAAAAGTACCACATGAAGACTGAGGGGAGGATAGCTGAGATGATTATTAGGAATGTGGTACTTGATGATGCTGGTTTATATAGCTGCACGATAGGTGATCAGACGACTACTTCAGAAATCAAAATTCGGGGTAGGTTTTGTTACCATGACAATCAGTCAATTAAGATTTGTGCAGTCCTTTTGTTAGTCATTTGAAAGTGAAAATGTTAATGGAAATTTCTTGTGAGTTTACTCTCATATTTCTCTGACTTCTGTAGCTCTACCTGTAACTTTCAAACAAGAACTGAAAAGTGAAGTTTGCAAAGAAGGGGGAACGGCATCGTTTAGTTGTGAACTCTCAAAACCTGGGGCTGCAGTGGACTGGAGAAAAGGAAGAGTTGTTTTGAAGGCAGGAGATAAATATGAGATGAAACAAAAAGGAAACATCACCATGCTGGTCATAAATAACATTGAGGAAAGTGATGCTGGGAACTATTCATGTAAAACCAAGGATTCTGAGTCAACTGCTAAACTTACCATCCAGGGTAAGGCGATGCAGTTTGTTATTAGTCCAGTGTAGGTGGCTTTTTCTGCTTTCTATTTCTAAGTGCTTTCTTAAATCTGCTTTTTGTGTGCCAAAGCCTTGCATGGCTTAACACTGGCATATATTGTACAACCTCTGCTATTTCTTTACTGGTGCCTATTTCCAGTTCCACCCATCACTTTCAAAAAGAAGCTTATCAATCTGGAAGTTGAAGAAGAGAGCACCATAAGTCTGCAGTGTGAGCTGTCGAGAGCTGGCATTTCGGTTCAGTGGAAAAAAGGAGAAGATGTGCTCAAGCCTGGATTGAAGTATCAAATTAGGCAGCAAGATACTACAATGGAACTGATTATCAAGAAAGCAATGCCTGAAGACAGTGGTGTCTATAGCTGCCTATGTGGGGATCTGAAAACCAAAGCCATTGTCAAAGTTTTTGGTAGGACGATTCATGCTTAAATTAATGTAAACTCTTTAAACTGCATTAATATTAAAACCTTTTTTTGTTCATCTCACTTTTGTGACTACAATAAAACTGGTCTTTAAACGTTGTAGAAATAGGAGTGAGGAATGAAAACTTAATTACACCTCCTTAGGTAGATGAATTATTTGACTTATTTGACTTCTTTATACACTACTTTGATTGTTTAGCAACTCCCGTTACATTTCGACAAAACCTGAAGAACCAGGAGGCCCCAGAGGGAGGTGTAGTAGTCTTGCACTGTGAGCTGTCCAAGGCTGGGATACCTGTGCAGTGGTGGAAAGGTGAAGAGGAGCTTAGTAATGGGGGCAAATATAAGATGAATCAGGAGGGATCGGTTGCTGAGTTACACATTAAGAATGTCCTTCCTATGGATGTTGGAGAATATAGCTGTATTATTGGAGATCAAAAGACCACAGCTGAAGTGAACGTGAGGGGTATGTGCCAAGCCATCTGGGTTAATTTTATGCACATGAAAGAATTACAGTGAATGACAAATATACTTGATACTTGTACATGTATCACTTTTTTATTATTTTCTCATCCATTACCACTTTCACATTCACTATGCAACCATTCATCAATAAATACAACCAGATACATTTGTTGGCACTGTGTATTACAATACACAATGTAACCAAGACAAATGACATGGTATTGTTCACACAATATTCCATATCATGAACAACAGATCCGTCCAAATGTCAATTCCAATCCCCTCTTAACATTCACATAAAGCCAGCTGCATTTTTCTATTTAACTGTGCTTTGTTATAACACCTTACTTAAACCCAATTTTGTCATACAGCTGCTGCCTCTGTGTTCTTTGAGAAAGAGTTAGAGAGTCAAGAGGCAATGGAGGGAAACTCTGTGAAGTTCAGTTGCTTGCTGTCCAGCGCAAATGCACCAGTGACTTGGAAAAAAGACTCAAGGCAGATAACGCAAGGTGGACGATTTACTTTACATCAGAAGGGCTTCACCCATGAGCTGGAGATCAGGCAGCTAAAGCCTGATGATGCTGGTGTATACACATGTAATACGAGGGGCAAAAAGTCATCAGCAACTCTTAGAGTGATAGGTAAGTCTCATTTTTGTTTAATAGCTTTGTTTGTAATGCAGAAACATTGTTAATCTGATATGTTTATGGCTTTTTCACATTATTTTTACTGTATTTTAGGGATGTCTCATTACCTCTTAATGTAATGGCCTGGCAATAAATAAAATGTACACAATTTTCTACCGAGATGTAGTTGATCAGTCAAGTTCCAAATATAACTTTAGTTTAGATCTAAGTTGTGAGGCTAACATTGCAAAAAAACCATGAGAGATTAATAGTTTTCCACATTGTTTCCATAAAAACATCCCTCAAATTTCACTGAACCGTTGCAAATCTTCTCAGGACCAGTCACACAGTATGACTTACTCTGACCTTTAAACATTTGTGTGAATCTGTAGCCAAGTGTTGTGGTCAGCCAGGTTAAACAACAGGGCCTGTATTCATGAACCACTTTCTTTCTACAGATTTTTATTTGATTTTATTTAGACTATATTATTATTGTTTTTTATTTTACATTTTATTTTTCATTATTCCTTGCTGACCAATAATTTTGTTTGTGGCAAAATCTGTCATTAGCACAGAAGAATGCAAGGTTGGTCCTCTCCAGTCCAGATTCGGTTTAAAGTAACTTGAAAAGTGCCTGCAGCTGGGAATTTTGGTGCTTTATCATAGCTCAGAGTAAGCCATGGTGTGTCATGACTACTTGCAGACCTAAATTAAGAGCTAGATTTGAGTGGGGGATGTGTTTAAGGAAATGGTTTGGGTGACAATTGACTACTAGTGTTTGTGACCAATGTTCTAAAGTAGTTCTAAATTTAAGAAGGAACATTTGAACATCTTTTCAATTCTTTAAAATGCTTGGGTATTTATACATATCCTAGTATCTCTAAGTATCACCGAACTGTATTTTGTTATATTTTGCTATTTTCTTTGTCATCTTTATTTGTGCTTAAAAATAATAACGAAACTATATTTAATTGAAAAACCCTTTGGCTGTTACATACATGACAACTTTATACTTTCAGAGCGTGTGAAAATTGTGAGAGAGCTTCAGGACATCACTGTCACTGCTGGTGAAAATGCCAAGTTTGTATGTGAGCTTTCACATGACAACATCAGTGATGGCGTGTGGTGGCTAGGCTCCAGCATTCTTCAAGAAAATGAAATGAATCAGATGAGCTGTCATGGTCTTGAGCATCACTTGGTGCTAACCATGACAACACCTGAGGAGTCAGGCATCGTGTCCTTTGTGATAGGAGAAGAGAAGACTTCAGCTCGTCTAAGAGTGAAGAATAAACCTAAAGGTGTGGAAGTTGATACTTGCTTAGTTTGCATCATTTACTAAAAAGGTTGCCTACTCAGATCATCCAGTAGATATAACTGACACTGTAAATGTTTTTTTTACATACTTTGAAATAAAAAAAAACTGATGTCGGGTATATACAGCTTGTGCATTGAGCAGCTTTCTTGTCCAATAGTTTTGATAGAAGAGAAACTGAAAGACATGGTAACCTTTGAGGGAGATACGGCCACTTTATCCTGTGTCACCTCTGATGACTGCACTCCTGTCACCTGGAAGAAAAACAACGTGACTCTGCTGGCCGGGGAAAAGTATGAACTTCATAAAGAAGGAAAATGTAACCTGCTGCTAATACACAGAGTAGGAAAGGAAGATGCTGGAGTTTATATATGTGACACAGGAGACATGCAAAGCACGGCTGCGCTTGTCATTAAAGGTAAATATTATTGCTGTTGTAATTTAATATGAATATTAGGTAATACTTGTACGTTTGTGTCATTTATTCATTGTCAAAGTAATTGTTTTTTTGGCATTATTAAATACTAACATGTAGGGCTGAAACGATTATTCGAGTAACTCGAATGATTCGATTACAAAAAATGTTTGTTTAATTCGCCACCAAAGTCCACCTGCCGCGTGAGCACACAGCTCAGAGCAGGTAAAGCCCTGATATGAAGTAAATATGAAGTAGATATGAAGTAGATATGAAGTAAATATGAAGTAAAGCCCTGCACGGGACTATATTTTTAATCACGCTCCCGGGGAATTTCTGACGATTCCACCCGCTCCCGCGCTCTCCAGCCCGCTCCTCGAGCCACAAAAAGCACCTCGAGACCAGCTCGACGTCCTCATTCGTGTAGTGGATGGAAAACGTGCCGAATATTGCCAACAAGAAAAAATAGGG
>JBBJLR010161345.1:0-14469 GCA_037577145.1 Brachypetersius gabonensis
GGTCACGTGCCGTTTGGTTTAGTCACGTGTTCCGGTCGTGTGTTCATTATCTGTCTGATTCTCCACGTCACCAGGTTCCTGTTTCTGTTCTGTGACACGTGGGTTCGAATCCCAAGACTGCTAAGCATCTCTGAGGGACCCTGAGCAAGGTACCGTCCCTACACACTGCTCCCCGGGCACTGTGTTCCTGGTTGCCCGCTGCTTCACTTGGTGAATGGGTTAAATGGGTTAAATACAGAAGAAGAATTTTGTGCTGTTCAACCACAACACCCAGTATTGCACATGTATTATTCTCTCTGTCTAATAATCCTGTCCTGTTGCATCAGCTTCTGACCAAATATGAATCCTCTCTTCTAATTAAAAGAAATTTAAAGAGATCTGGGCTCTATACAGTTACTTGAGCTGGCCTAAAGTAACTAAGCTGTTCATTCATGTTTTCCTTACAGGTGGTAACATCTATTTATACCTGCTGCTGAATGTGTTACATCAGAAACAATGTCCCTCCTGATGATCCTTGCACTAAGTTGATGGCAGTCACACGTTTTCTGCTTATTTGCACATGTTCTTCACACGTGGCGCATGCACCCAGACAGGCCTGAAGAGAGGACAATGGATCTACAAGCTTTACCCTTTCCACTATAAATTGATTTCCTTTGGCAGATTTTTACGGGGGGAGCTACTATTCAGAGCATTTCCACAGAATCAAAGAGAGCTATCAAATGTATGTAATTGGAGTTTTGCAAAAGCAACTGCAGGAAAATTGAGTAATGCCCTTTTTGCCATTGAAAATGATCTTTGGAAATGCTGCCTGCCTATTTTTATGCATCAGCACGGAATGGGATGATAAACGTTGTTCGTAAAATCATGTTTAAAATATATTTTTGTATTTTTCACAATTACTATGTATCCTTTGTTTATTTTTCAAAATGTAAATTGTTAATTTATATATAAAATATATATTTTATATTATTGACAACTCAAGAAAAGGCTTGTAAGACTCACAAATGAAAGAAGATCTTTCGTTACTACAACTTCCATTCTGAGCGACCCATTTTCCAGCCGTTTCTCCTCTTTCCATTTCCTATTTATTTCCATTTCCATCTCAGAGCGAGAAAAACTCATTCCATTTGCCCTGTCTGGATATGCTGAAGCAGTTGTGAGGTTACTCTAACGCAGCACGTGTGGAAAGCTGCTCATTTCCTGACGGATGTCAGGTGGGTGGTGGGACACGTGTTGTACCCTGTCCCTGCAAACACAGCTTCCCCTGATCACTCAAAAGCCAGTTTCCACTTCTTTTTCGCACTGAAACTTCAACACTAGCCTTAGAAAACAAATCATTTCAGCAATGTCTGTATTAGGCACCTCAAAAAGTAGCTAAAAATCATTATGTGTGGACGACACATAACACAATTACTCAAACACAACTCACCTGTACATTTCTACTCCTTTGGTTCATTTATGTATGTTAGAGCTGGAGCATTTATACAATATGGTTAATAACACCAACAATGAAAAAATGGTTAAGAAATATTCCCATTGTTGGTTTTTCCTTTACATTTGCAATGCCAGCCTGAAGAGCGCAGCATCAAGAGTTGTAGTACCAATGCGTGCATAATAATAATAATAATAATAATCCATTTTATTTATAAGCGCCTTTCACAACACTCAAGGTCACTTTACAGAAGTTATTCAGAAATAAAAATAAATAAATAGATACACTGAATTAAGAAGAGTTTATAATCCTTGTGTTATCCCCAGATGTTCAGTGAGGGCGTTCCACATTGTGGACCTTAAGCGCAGTTAGTTTAAGTGTACTCTCCACAGATATGGCGGGCCTGATGATGATCTTTAGGCATGATGGTGTGGATGGTGCACAGGTTTGTGTCCTCAAACAGACCCACCAAGTCTCACCTCGCTGGCTTCCTGCAGGGCCGTGAGATCGGTCCGGAAAACCTGAGCGATCTCACGCACCAGGTGCTGGAAGGGCAACTCTGGGATCAGCAGCTCCATGGATTTTTGGTAACGACGGATCTCTCTCTGAGCCATGGTGCCGGGCCTGACAGCGTTGGATTTGCAGGCGGTCTGATTTGTTCTTGCCATAGTAGCGATGTCAGATGGTGTTTTGCCACAAGATGGTGTTTTGCCTCGGGAAAAAATAGTGAAAAAAAAATATATATATATATATAGATTTTACAATACTATGTATTGCTCTGATTAATATATACATTAAATAATAAAAATGTTTAAAAATCTCAAACCATAAAACAGAAGAAAATTAACAGCTAAAACCAACATGTCAGAAAGACCAAAACAAGTACATTCTCTGACAATTTTTCTAAAACTGAAGACAAATTAGTTACCTGTGCCGGTCTGAAGCATTCCACAGTCTTACCTTCATCCAACTAAAAAAAAACATTGTCAGGCTGTTCAGTAAACGGTCGCTATCCTCTCAGACACTGTAAGAGATTTCGCAGAATGAGCTAAACTTACCATATCAAACCGCATCGGTTCTGTTCATTAGTCAAGTGTTTAGCAGTGGCTTCAAAAATGACTGAACACTCAACAGCTTGTCCTGTGAAATACACTAGCTAATGACATAACACTGGTTAAATAGATTTAAATACTACTCATCAAGTAAACATTTTTAAATACATTCAGCTCAACTTTATTCACATCCTGGAACTTAATTCACACACAGCAACTGCTAATCTCTTACAATGGCTCCAAATTATAGATTTAAAATATAGATAAATGTAAACAAATGAAAACTTCATGGTGTTTAACATGAGAATGAAGGAGGGCCTAAGAGCATTGACCTCATCGTCATTGTTGAACAAAGAGAAAGAAACAGTGCAGATGTAAGGAGCATTATGCACTTTTTCCTTAAGGTACTTAGTAGTAAGCGTAGGCCTAACTAGTGATCGTCACTATGCAGGTAGGAAAGTCACCCCTGGCATGCACACACACCTCAGACGACTTGTTGCTAGGATGCGGCACACTCTTCTGTTCGGTCTTACGTCCTTCGAGGGCAACTCAACTACACACGACCATGAGTCTATCATTACAACACAACCTCATTTATTACTTTTATAGTCAGGGATTGACATAAGCGGTACACATGCAAGAATTGGCGTATGTGGTACGACAAATGCGCACCAGTTTTCAGTCTTCACTGCGCAAATGTGTCCCTAATCAGAGAAACTTCATACTGAATCTCTAAGTACCACCACTCAGGAAAGGTAAACCTTAAAAAGAAAAATAATAATGACATTTTAAAATATGGTTCCCGCTGGTTCAAAATTCATTCAGAGCAGGTCTGATCTCAGAACTTTTGTAACTGCGTGCCCCACCCCCTCGACTTCAAGGTCCGCTACCTCAACTTTAAAGCCCGGTCCGATACGAGACCCGTTCTCCAGTCCAGAGAGGAGTGATCTGCCCCTGTTCCATGGATCTAAGACGCTTTTTCTCACTCGAAAGCCACAAAACAGAAACAGGCTGATCTGCCAGCCAGCCTGCCTTCCTCATTTCGACCAGTTAGTGGTGAGAAAGCAGACACACCATCATATTAGAGCGCCCATGTTAAGGTATACATTTTGGCTGCGTACCAATTCATTAATGTAGATACTCATTACAGTACTACAACAAAAAAATTATGTCAACCCCTGATTATAATTCAGTTTTTGTTTTAACATTGTTGAATCAGCATGGTAAGGAGCAAACTGGCAGGCTTGCACAGACCCTACAGTGTTATTAGAAGTGCACTGGTGCCATGAATAATTTACGTCAATTCAACGATTGATCACGGCAGTTTATTAAACGAATGACATCCTGACATTCCGCTCTGCGCAGAGGGCAAACATCCACTATTGTTAAAAAAAGGGGGTCAGGAAATGCTGAGAACAAGTTGAGGCACCGATTTGCTTCCTACGTCGCCGTTTTAAAAGCCATGATTCCAGGCAGGACACAGGGAGTAGAAAAATTGTGCATGGCACTGAACAATCACGCACATGAATTACAGCCATAAACACAATAAAGTGTGCTTTTTTACAAACTCCTACATTTACCACATCTTTTTCTTCTCATCAGGTCATTGGTATGAGCTGTTATTGAACTATCCCCACATTACCTCTAATAACATTATGATATCTAAAGATATCTAATAATATCTAATAATATCTAATAATCTAATATCTAATAGGGATTTGGTTGCAGGCCTCTTGAGCATCTTAATTCTCCAGTTAAATAAGACACAAATGAATTTCAGAGTTTATTTGTTGCTTGACTTTACTCAAAGGTTTTGAGGCCTCGGGATATTACACATAAATGTGTTTTGGTAGTGTTCAAGGAAATGGAGGTGCATTTATTATTTCATAAAGGACAAAACTGCATGTCTGTTTGGCACGTAGCTTGCAATACATGTGTTATGTTAATAAAGCATTCACAGACAATTTTCTAAGGACACAAGACAAAAAAAAGTGGCTCTTGACGTCATTGGCGAATTTCAAATGAGAAAACAATAAGCCCACAAATTCAAGGACAGCAGCAGTCCTAGATTGCACAATTTATTTAACCAGAGGACAATACTGCATGCCAACTGTATCTGTTACCACCCCAGTAATTATTATAGTCATTAGCCATGTGCTCCATATCTGCCACATCTCTGCCAAGAGCTTTGTCTCTCAGTCTGCCTCTCATCAGCACAGTAAAATAGGGTTCTAGGACATGGTTGTCAAGCAAGAGCAAATTGCAGGGCTAAAGAGCACTGCCTGGCCCTCAAGTCCTTCCAGTTAACTGCCATTTTGCAGGACTCCCACCTGCTCAAGTGCCAATTAACATTAGCCCAGCAATGATTAGCTGTAGCCTCCTTAATTTCCAGGCAGCAGCATTGCCTCGGATTCTGAGCACTGGTAAAATGGAACGAGGCGCACCTCAGGGGAGCCTCTTTCAAATGAATGCAAAATCAAGCTCAATCCAATAATACACAGCTGGAAAAACTCTGAAATTAAAAACTTTTGTCTGTTATCTGTTAGGATGGAATATTGCCAGTTGACTTATAAAGACAAAGGGCAAAGTCAGAGGCTTTATCTGAGTAGGAGATGGTTCACTTTTAAAATAAGAAAGCAATCAGTAAACATGCCAATTACATTATGGGAAGACCTGCCCTTCAATAAAAATAGTAAATTGCCTTGTTGTGGTAAAGGTACAGAAGAATAAGCTTTCATTGTGGAGATATGCACATTGGTATTAACTGAAACAGCTTGAAAAGTGTGAATGTGTGTGACATGTTTTAATGAAAAATGCAAATGAAATCCAGCTAAAGTACTTCCAAAAGAAACCTTGACTTAAAACACGTTGATGCGAGTTGTGAATAGTCTCTATGTGTCACTATAACAAAAGGACGGTTTGCTACAGTAGCTGGCATATATCTTGCCATTATCATGTTTTGGACCAAATGTTCTAAGCCACCAAGCCATCAGAAAATGAGCATATGTATTAGTATATGAGCCCAAATGCAGTTTACAGTGGCATACAAAAGTATTATTTTTTTGGTATATAGAACACATACACACAATTTTCCTTAAACAACATTTATGTTGAGTATATTTTTGAAACCACAATAGGTTTTTGTTGAGCATCATAAAAAAGATAAAAAAACAAAACAACTGAAATATGCTATTCACATATGTGGTGGATGTGCTGCAGAAGGTTTTCACAAATTACAAATTTATCACAAATCACACAAAGGAGATTTATTTTACTATAAATAAACATACATACGGATTATTTGTGAGGCCTTAAGTAAGATTGTCTCTCCAAATATAAAAATCATCTGAGGGCAACTTTCATTGTTGGAAAAAATTAAGACAATAGAAATTCCCACTGAACACTGCTAGATCCATCCTCAAAAGTTTCAACACAGCACCCGGGCCCTTACTAGAACAGACTGTCCCTAAAAACTAAGAATCAGAACAAGAAACCAAGAGAGACTACTAAAAATCCAGCCATCACTCTCAGAAGTCTGCTTCTGAGCTTTTGGTTGAAACTGGAGTGAAGGTGCATGGCTCCACAATTTGAAGAGCTCTCTATAACTCAGGCCTCTTTGGTAGGGTGGCAAGAAAGAAGCTGTTCCTTAAGAAGGTCCATATAAAAGCATGAGAAAGACCCAGTTAAGATGTGATAGAGGGTTTCATAGTCAGATGAGACCAAAATAGAACACTTGTGTCAGACTTCAAAGAGGTCTGTGTGGCATAAATCTAACATTGCTTATGCCTCAAGAAACACTGTGGTGAAATATGGTGGTGGCGGCATCATGTTCATCTGTAGGGAATGGGAATCTTGTCAGAGTTGGAAGGAAAAATGGATGAACACAAATAACCACATGATATTGCAGGAGAATGTGTACCAGTCTGATATAAATCTATGGTATTTGAGAAGATTCATCTTTCAATATGACAATGACCCTAAGACAAAACAATACTGGAATGACTCAAAAACAAAAAGGTCAAAGTTTTGGAGACCCTGATTTGAAATCTGAAAACTGTTGTCCAGAGGCTACATTTACAAGCCACTGTATGTGTCATATGCATGTATGTGTCATATGCATCCTCTCTCTAATAGGTTATTCATTGATTTTAAAAAGGTGCAGCAGCTGCTTCAGAAGTGTATTTGGGGACCTCTAAAACTGGCAGCAGTCAGAACAGATATACAGAGGCAAATGTGTCGAAAACGTGCATATTTTTTAGAATATTAAAAACTGTTCCAACTGCCAGAACACCTCTAGAGTTTGTGTAGGGAATCTCTTTCCAAAATTGTATTAATTGAGCCACAGCCATTTGGCTGCCCATTTAAACCTAGTGTCTCACAAGCAAAGCAAAGCTAGGTTAGGCAGTCTTAGTTTATGGGTTTAACTACAGCCATATCAAAATTAACATACATTTCAGAAGAATTTCGTATCCATTACTGGATGCAGTCACATTTCGCATTACGTCTTACGACATTTTGCGACTTGTGTGGCATTTTAATAAGAAGCCAGTTTGACTTGTAGTGGATTAAAGATATTTTGTCAATGAACTTCTTTGTATGTTGTATTATGCATTTCAACAATATTAGAAAATACAGCCACAGTAGAAAATGTTGTTTTGTAATATTAAGCCTCTTGAAAAGGATTATGGCTTGATCTAACCTGATTTTGTTTTGCTTCTCAGTAAGAGTGCCTGAACTAGTCTGGGTGAGTTGTGTTGTCTGAATCTGACAGAGCTTCGTTCTGATCAGGCTGAATTGGGTTAGTGGGAGTGAGCTGAGGCCAGATTTATGGAGCGTTGCCAAACTCATGACCCAGTTTTTCTCCTGCCCACAGCAGACCAGGAGATAAGGGGGATCGATTCTGCAGCCCCGCTGACCAGTCCCAGCACACCATGGCAACACTGAAAGCGTCAAATACACCATAACAAGGTTAAGAGCACATCCCTGTATCTTAGAGCAAATCAGCCTCAGCTAGAGGCTGTAGATTCACGTAGTAAAAAACCATCAACGACAAAGTGTTATTTGTTTTTCACTCTTCACAGCTTTTAAAGAGCAAAGGAAACTGCAATAAATTGAAAAAAGAGCAACGTATATCTCTTTAATGAAGAAGCTCCTTATAAGCTGGATAAAGCACAGAGTACGGAAAGAGAACTTGGATGGAAACCTAATAGTCTCCTTTTTTCATTTGGAGAACAAAATGGACTGTCTGGGCCCCACGGACCCATTAGGCCGTTACTGGCCTGCCTCTACACACAGCAGTCCTGGGATTGCATTACAGATTGAAGACTTGTGTAGCACCTCACTACTGTTGCAGGTCCACTTCTAAGTTCAAAAGCACCCTGAAATTTTCATGACTGAGCATCTCACTCAAAGAGGCCAGACTTTGAGCCTAAACTTCAAAATGTGTTTTGAATCAAAGCGGATTTAGTGATTGGTAATTATTGAGTAAACAGGCCAATTTCAAAAGGCACGGCTGCTGCTGGTGCCTTTGGGACCATTCTATGCATGAATGTATTATTTACTGTGTTTGATAGTGTAATTTTGAGCTTTACACTTAAAATCCCTCCACAAATTCTCAAAGTGGTGGACTATCCAAACCTCAGAATCTCTGTATTAAGAATGAATTTCATTCCTAGCATTTTCCCTTTGGATGACCCTGAAAACTAAAGCCTGCTTTTATAGCTTTCACTCAGTATATCTGCCGCTTTTAAATAACATGACTTAGGTTAAGAATTTCAGCACGACGCAGGAAGAAATCAAAAGGTTTGAAAAGGCAACCAGTCCTAGAATCTCTGTTTGGATTTTATCTCCAGAATGGTCAGAGGTGATGCACACCTGCCTATTGTGGTTTCTGCAGCTGAGACCTAGCAGCTGCATAATATTTAAATTGGTTGATCTTTCTGTTCATGGTTGATAATGGGATCAAACACAGAACCCTCTTTCACTTGACCACTGTTCTCACAGTTAAATAGGTGAAATTAAATCTTCGCAAGAGCTTTCTATAATCCAGGATCCCATGGCTCAATGCCTTACTTAGACTGAATCTAAACCCTTCTTTGCCTTAGAACCCTGTCATATCTCTCTCTTTCTCTCTCTCTCTCTCTCTCTCTCTCTCTCTCTCTCTCTCTCTCTCTCTCTCTCTCTCCATCACTCTCCCTCTCTCTCTCACTCACTCTATTGCTTTGTTGAGATGTCAGGTTTCTCATTCCTGGGTGAGCTTTAAAACAGGAATGTTGTGACTGGCTAAGCTAGCATGAGGACGCTAGCGCCAGGGTACCCTCAAAGGGGGATTACTCGTGTCCACAGCTGTAAGTAAGCTAACCTGATAAAAGCTGCCTAAGGAAACTTGGTAGATTGCATTTCCCAGGCTTAGAAACCAAGGGCTAAATAATTTAGCCGTGAAATAACAGGCGGCTGTGGCTACCATATCATCCCTTTAAGCTCTACGGGCCTTCACCCTTCACAGATCCAGGTCATGCTGCTTCCATTACAACTGTGTAGAGTCTAAAATTCCCTCACATGGATCGCACTGCCAGTACAGCCACTGGAATTGAGCAGCATGATGAACATTTAGTCCTTTTACTTTGTAAACTCGATCTGTCAACAAAAGTGCTGTCTGGCGTCTGACGAATACTGCCCCTCTGTTTTTTAGTGAATCTAAAACATTGTGAAAAGTGAGTAAGTAAACTGTGCAATTTGACTTTCTTACCAATTTAAAACAATGTTGCAATTAAACATCACTGTAAGAGCAGTGGCTCATATAATGGGTGACTGAGGCCAAAGATTTTGAACATCCTAGTTTATCCTAGGGAAAAAATATATTCTACCCAATTATACTTCACGTGAGTGTATTATATGTGCTCATTTATTATCGTGCTTATCAAAACACCCAGTCAGATGTTTGGGCGCCTGGGACAAATCACATTTTGTTGGATGGGAGTGAAAATTGGTACACATCTATGGTGCACTCTGTACTTCTGCAAACGTTATGGTGTAATTACTGTTAATTTGAAAAATTGTCCATTGTAAAAAAAAAAAACAAACACATGAACCGAACTGTGTGCCTCTTATGCTCTGCTAGTTTGTCCTTCATATGCCATCTTTCATGGCCAAAACAAGACATTTGGATGCAGATTTAGGTACTCTAATACGTCAGTGATCATTTCACCTGACCTTTTATTGAGATGGCACCCTTTATGTTTCTCTCACTCAGAATAAGGACAGAGAAGGGAAAACGCACGTGACAGCATTGTTATCTCCTGTAAGCCCACAGTCTTTTCAAACACAGACTGATTTACTAACACAAAGAGTACAAGCACCAATGCTGCTGCACCGGCCTTGAGCTGCCCTCGTGCATGACTGCCTCTCAGCACAACAAAGCTTCTGTCTTATTACCATTTGAAACACAGCATCCTGTGACACCTCTCACATGAGCAGTGTAACAAACATAACTGAGATATAAAAAAGCCTGTAAATGAAAACAACTCAAGCAATGTGTTCTCTTTTTCTCTTTGAATGCAAAAAAAAGGATGGAATAAAGGAATGTGGCGTGGATTTTTAGGACTATTATTATGGGTTATTGCACTTCTGCTTCTTTTGTCATCAGACACACTTTGCTTATGTCACGTTATTACAAAATAGATGACATGTGCACAATGGATGCACACCTTACTTGCATGTGTGGAATGCACAGTGTATTGGAGTGTAAAATATTGTTGCAACATCTATATTCCCAATTCTTATATTGGACAAGTGTACAGTACACAAATAAGCCTAAACTAGGATGGCCATCAAAGACAAACCGAATGCATAACCGCCACACGAGCCTGAATGCATGGTTTATGTTCTGGTAAAAGGCACTTCTGTCTTTCACGGACATGGATTGGAAGGAAACCTGTGCAAAAAAATGTGTGGCTATATTGCATATGGGCCACAAATTCTGAACAGTTTGAGCAGTTTGTGAAAGCCAGTTTTGTACTGCATTGATTTCCCCAGTATTTTAAAACCAGGTGCATGTAACAAAAGTATTGTATTGTTGAGAGACTTTAACAATAGCAGCAGATGCAGCTGTTACACAGAGGTATGAGCCTCAAACATGTGCTGAAAGGTTATCGTCTGAATAACATTTTTTAAATTCTCAGATGCACATGTGAGAGAAGGTGCAGAACTGAATAAGCTGTTACATAAACCACAACCAAAGTGGCGAGAAATAATGAATGAACACCGCTCTGTCTTCCTCATTGTACTTATATTTAATGCCTCGTCTCTAGCTTGCTGACAGCTCTATTGATGAACTGTAATTTTTTAACCCTGCATTTGCCAAGAGTGCGGTTTGCAGGCAGGGTAACGTGTAAAAAGTCACAATCGTAATCAGTGATGGGAATAACGGCGCTATAAGTGAACAGCGTTACTAACAGCGTTAGAACAGTGAAGCTGTTTTCATGCGAGCAGCGTCTCTCTCTTTCTCTGGTGTGTGTGTGTGTGTGTGTGTGTGCGCGCGTGTGTGTGTGTGTGTGTGTGTGTGATGATGATTGGTGTGTCTGTAAACACGTGATGTAGCGGAGAATGCGATGATTGCCTTAGGTTTGCCAGTCAGAGGCAGAGCAGTGCGGGTGCTCACACACAAGAACACACGTGGTCAGAAGCGCGCACACACACACACAAACACACACAGGGTTGAGTGGGTGCTCAACCCTGGTGTGGTGTGCCTGCCCCCTTCACGGAAACTGGGGATGAATCTGTCACGTATTGTGGGGATGAATATTGTACACCTGAATCTGGAACACTGCATCAATTTACATCCCATTCACACTGCTGTTTAATGACTGTATTGTGTATTTATTGTACTGTCTTAGATTTATATCTTATTCACACTACTGTCACCTTGTTGTATTGTCTATGTAACCCCCTGCCTCCTGTGCAATATCATATAGTGCAATACTAGTTATTCCAAAAGGTTTACATAGCACCCTGTCATATCACTCTGCTGTTACACTGTTGTGTCTATTGATTGCGTTGTCTATTTTGTCTTACATAGAATAAGATACTCAAATGTAGTAGTGTGGGTGAATTTGTTACTCTCCACCTCTTTCATACAAATGATTATGTTCAGGTTCCAGGAGTGTAAAACAATGGCTCTCTCTGGGTGGAGAAGTAGGATCCCCCTACACTCCCTACAGTATTATCTAATGTGGAAATTTCTCAGCGAATGTAACAGAATAGACACTAAATGTTCTCCTCTAAGCATGTTGAGCTGTCCAGTGATGTTGCATAAACAGCAATGTGATTAAGAAATGATTCATGTCTGGAAGGAAACATGTGACAGCCTTCACCCAGCATCATGCAATCAGGAAAACAGAGTGCCATTTGTAAAAGTTCAACAGTTTGCCGATAAGCAGATACGCATCGTTTCCTTGAAAGTGTGTCACTCAGAGAAGGCTGACTCAGATTGCCAGCAACACAAATGCAGAATTTATGTAGGTCATCAGAAATGTGTGTCAGTGGGCAAAAAGCAAGGGAGCAACTTCAGAGTCCTTAAGGATTTCTGCACGGTAGGTAAGCTGGAGAAATAGAAGGGAGAGAGGAAGGAGGAAAGAAGGAATAGTGTGTCTTGCTTGCCTCTTTCATCTTTGATATTGAGGGTGTGAGTGAATTAATGAGTGTATTTCTGGCAGCACACGCCTCATAGACATTTACACATTCAGTTTACACACAAAACAAATCTAATTATAAACAGAGGCACATTAAATGTTCACACGTCAGCCACTTTATTCGACAAATACAACTGTAAAGCAGGAGCCCAATCAAATGACATGTTGATTTTTGAATTGATAAGTACAAAATCAGCAGCAACAACTATTGTAATAAAATATTTTTCCAAGATTTATTTACTAGTTATTAGTTATTAGGGGTGAAAATATTGCAAAGGTTTGGCCACTTTTCCAATCGTAAATTCTCTGAACTTAATTTCTTATTAATTGACTCATTCGGACTGAGTAGGCAAGTCAAGGTTTGTCACAATGAATTTTCATCTGTTGACAGTTCCAGGGTGTAAAACATCCTCAGTACTAACAAACAGAAATCACAGCTTACAAAAACCTTTTATAGCCAGTAACTAGTCTTATGTAGGATTTTTCTCTTGTCTATTCGGGATGCTTCTAGTTCTGTGCTGTTCTTACGTTGCCATGTAGGTACAGCTTGATTAAGATCTCCCCACAGATGTTCAATGATGTTCAAATTAGGAGACTGCGTTCCAGAAGCTTTATTTTGCATACCTTGTAGCTCACAGAGGATTCTGTAACATGTGCTGGATCATTGTTCTGTTGCAGAAGCCAGAGTATCTTCTGCTTCAGATTCTTGACTGTCTGTGTTGCATTTATATCCAGAGTATTTGGTGGAATCCATTCTTCCATTTACCCATGTTTATTGTGACACTGATAGCCATACAACACTAATGCAAAAAAGTGATCTTTAAGCAGTTTCCTCTGGGATCAATACATTTTCTGATTCTGATTCATTAAATGATGGCCATTTTTTCTTCAAACATACCTTTGGTGATTTTATAGTCCAGTTCTATTTGAACTTCAACGGTTTACAGCACAAGACACGTGTTTCTAATAAAATAAAGTAAAATTGTTTCGTTTGCATTTCATCCAAACACAAAAGTGAGAACTGAATGAACCTTTATATGCAGAAAAATGCCAAGCTGATGGAAATGATAAACAATGTGCTAATTAACATTTTTATGATACATATGCATTTCCCAATGACGATCCCTCTGTATGAGCCACTCCTAATTTAAGAAGCAGGTCTAGAGAAAAGGCTCGGATTTTATTAATTATCAATAACTGCATGTGGGAGAGCTCTAGCATCAGTGCAATTCCTGGAATTTCTAGGTCACGTATTGATTTCTCCGAGTATGGACGTCAGAGATTATGAATCCGAGCCAGTCACATAGTTCACAATACACCCTCCACTGTCAGAATGAGCTCTGAAGAGAACAAGGGGCATCTACGAACCCTGCATGCTCTCTCTGTGCCCAGTGTGCGAGATAGATTGATGTGTTTGTGGAAGAAACCTTTCATTGCCATTAATGTGAGAACAACACTGTTAACACAGTGTGCAAACACACACACACACACACTCATGGTTCACTATTACTATATTTGTGAAGACATCCCAACGACTGAATAATTTTACACCTAAATCTAAACCTAAACCTGTGCTTTAACCCTGGTAACCAAACTGCAAACATTCTGCCCTTTTAAGTTAGTAAGAAAAATGATGGTGAGTGCCAACAAAATGCACCTATTTTGTTTTATTCCTGACATTCTGGGGGCATTTGGTCTCCAAAAAGAGATGAAAACAAGACACACACACATTGCAGAGGACATTTGGTCACAGGAATAGTGGGACAGACACACACACACACAAAATACACACATTTCAGAGGACATTTGGTCACAAGTATAGTGGGATAAACACATATATACACACATACACACACACACACACACACACACACACACACACACACACACAGACACAAACATACACACCAACACACACTGCCAGTGGTCATCTCTTTTCCCTGAAAATCAGTTCAGACCTCATGAATAATGAAGCATGACAGCTCAGTTACATAAAATTATTAGAGCAGGGTGCAGTATTCATATGGATTCTGGCAGAGGCTGCAGTTGTGTTTCAGTTGAGTGCCCATCCAACAGTGCCTTTCACATGTGGAAATATGATCCGAGACCTTAGAAAAAGAACATTTTTGCACATCTTTGATGACTAGATAGAGGAAGAGAGATAGAGACAGAGAGAGAGAGATAGAACCTTCTTGCGTTTCTCACTGAACATATTTTTTCACTGTTTTTCTGTCAGTAAGCCAGACCATGAGTCACCACTGTTGATTTATGATCATTTAGAAAATAAACATATATA
>JBBJLR010161373.1:0-14467 GCA_037577145.1 Brachypetersius gabonensis
TTGTTTTATATTTTATATATTGTAAACTACTAGTAGATTGCTTTATTCTCTGCTTTATTTTCCTGTCTTTTCTACCTGTCAAAAATGTAGCTGACTTGAAGAGCTTTGCACAAGAATTCCAATGTGCATGGACTGCTGGTCTCATGCACAAATGGCAAACGAAAATCTTGAATCTTGAATCTTGAATCAAGTTCTTCCACAATGAATTCCTCCAGCCATGTCTTTATGGAGTTCGCTTAGTGCACTGGGACACAGTCATGCTGGAAAAGGTTCATGCTGGAAAATAGAAAAGGTTCTTCCCCACAGAGTTGGAAGCATGGTGTTGTTCAGAATGTCTTGGTCTGCTTGGTCTGAAACATTAAGCTTGTCCTTCACTGGACAATGCTTTCCATGTTGTGCATATTAGCTCATGGTTTCCCAGTGGCATTTATATTTCAATTCTAGAGCTCAGAAAACACTGAAGTAATTATATTTAGATAAGAACAGCCTTGAGAAACCATGCTCATTGAGGGTCAGCTGACAACAGTTTCTATTTTTTTTTTTTATCTTTTTCATTTGTTTTTTCTACCATAACAAGCAGAGACAGCCATCTGTCTTATTTGTGTATTGTTGTACTCATTTTCTAATCTAGTTTGAGCACTGTGTTTAAAACATTGCATATCTATTTTAAAAACTGTTAAAAATATCACCAGAATACCAGTTTCCAGAACTAAAGAAATTGAGATCAATTTTCACATAAATGCACATAAATTCAGTGTCAATGTAACAGCAGCTGAGAACAAGAGGATCCACTAATACACAGAAGCATTCACATGCAGTGGAGATCTCGTGTTGCAGGGGTTAAATGATTGACTTCGGCACAGAACTGCCTCTCCTGTCATCTCGGGAGAATAGGAGTGTATGCACACAAGCTAAAAATAATTATAAACTTTTCTAGCCCATCTGTGATGCTCTTTGACAGGTGACTCAGAGGAAACTGTTTGCCTCCTTTACTTCCTTCATTTTGCTGCTGTGTTTCTGTGACTCACATCCCACTGCCACTGATATACTCAAGCGCTGCCGCTGCATACTCCACCTGATTATGCCTCTCTCTCTCTCTCTCTCTCTCTCTGTCTCTCTCTCTCTCTCTCTCTCTCTCTCTCTGTCTCTCTCTCTCTCTCTCTCTCTCTCTCTCTCCCTCTCTCTCTCTCACACACACAAACACACTCTCACTCTGTCTATCATTCTGCTGTCTTTCTCTCTGCTGCTCTCTGTCACTATCTCTCTCCATCTCTCTCTTTCAGTCATTCTCTTTTCTCTCCCTGTCAGTTTCTCTCTGTCTCCTTCATTAGTTTTACAACTTCAATTAGTTTTACCGTTCTGTCCACTTCCTCATGTTCTCCTTCTCTCTCTCTTTCTGAATTGTTGACTCGTTCCATCTGCTTTTCTCCATCTCTCTCAACCTGCTGGGCAGATTGTTTCTGATTTTTATGTCTACCTCTTCATATCTTTCTCCCCCCTACCCCCCCCCCCTCTCTCTCTCTCTGTATCTCTTTCTCTCTCTCTCTTTCTCTCCCTCTCTATTCCTCTCTCTCTCTCTCTCTCTCTCTCTCTCTCTCTCTCTCTCCCTCTCTATCCCTCTCTCTTTCTCTCCCTCTCTATCCCTTTCCTCTTTCATAAGAATGTGATTATGGCTCAAACTTCATCAAGTCAACCATAAACAAACACACACACACACGCACTCATACACACACACACACAGAAACACACACACAAGCACATCGCGTTAGACAGAGAGCAATCTTGACATTCAACTGCTCTGAGAGGTGCTCAAAGGTAGCGAACACCTGGGTATGCTTTTTCTTTTGAGCAGCATGTTCTACGCACCTTCCATCATGAGCTACTTACCAGGAAGAGGAGAAAGGCTGAGAGAGAGATACAGAGGGAGTGAGAGACAGAGACAGAGGGACTGAGGTTTATATATTTATTTTGTATTTATATATATTTATTTATTTCGCCCAGGCCAGGAGAAGAGTCTACTGCACGCGCTGCTGAACACAAGCCCTGGAATGAGTATCACAAAGAGAGCAGGCTGTGCTGTTTCTAAAGGAGAAATAGAGATTAAGCTTAGGCTGGGAAACAGCTTTGCATCAGCCTGCAACTCTTCCATACTGTGGAGAACAAAAGCCAGGCGGATGCCCTGAACTTGCTGTCACACCATGCGAGCTAACCCTTGGAAGCCACAGCAGCACGGGATTGTTTAATACCAATTATTTCTCACTTTCAGCTCAGTGAAACAAGCAGAGAAAATCTGTCAAGTGCTCATTCAGTTCATACTTCGTTCATGCAATAATACAGAACAATCATCACAATAATACTTCAATATGCAATGGTCAGGAAGCTTATTACATTAATCATTAATGTAATAAGGCAGGTTTGTTACACTCAAATGCCTATTTTTTAATAATAACAGTGCAAACATTAATGCTGGAGTGAAGAATGGTACCCTGTATGGCCTCTGGCCATTTAAGGGGTTCATCTCTTATGTTGCATTCTGTATAAGACACACTTTCAGTCCATAACATATATGTCCCTAAGCAGAAGAGATTCTACTATAATTTGAATAAAACTTCTCTGGAGAAATTATACCACTTTTGTCATATTATTCTTATTTTTGGCATCGAAACAGTCAAAAAAAAAAATCAAAAACTACAAACATTCAGGATGGCAAAAATGCATTTCACTGTCTAACATACATTTAAATAGAATTACATTTAAAGGGGCCGTTTAGGGGCTCTGTCACTTTTATGTAAATAAGCTGTTGCTGGCCCTACCCCACCCATCTCATGCTAACACTGCACGTGAAACAGAAGCGCTATCCAGCCCTATATGTTTGACCCTGAGTCGGACCCAAAGCCAGATGAACACAACACATGTGTGACTTGCCTTTGCCTGTAGCCATAGCGCTCTGCGTCTTATCCGTGCTTGTAAAACCAGCAGACAAAAATGGCGTATCTTCAACTAATCTAGTGGGTGGGGGCTCAACAGATGGACTGGTTCTATGCAAATTTTACCATTATTACGCTTGGATTGTTTATAGGAGCAGTAGAGACCCAAGTGGAAATACAACAGGATACAAAAAGTGAGTTTTGCATAACATGTCTCCTTGAAACAGCATAACAAATGAAAAACATAAACGCTTGACTTAAAGGGATAAATAATCCTGTATAGGACAGTATGTGTAAGGGTGGACAAAGAAAGACTAAAATGTTTATATCTGATATGTGTGTGTGTATGACAACACACCATTACACCTTTTCTTAATCCCAAAGGCCACTGTGCAGATAGTATGGTGCCAGAGAAAGAGTTGTGCTCCCCAGAGAGGTGATAAATGTGGTACTACCACGCACTAAAAATAAGAGAACATTTCAGAGAAGGATTTGATTTTAAACAGGTGGAATTAGAGGTGTCACACCCACCAGGACCAAATCAGATTACAGTCAACAAGTCGGACACAGATTGATATAAATATGCATGTGTGTGTGTGTGTGTGTGTGTGTGTGTGTGTGTGTGTGTGTATGAAATATATTAGTAACTGTCCGTCAAATGACATGGAACATCTTTTGTCAATCTTGCTCAAAAAGAAATAAAATAAAATGATCATTTTATTTGCATGCAAATCTTTGACACTAGATTTTTGAGAATGCGCTGAACAGTGGTCTAGCAAACATTAAATGTACATAATGAATATTGGTTTAGGCCTATATGGAATTGATGCTTTTTTAATATTACTATTAATACATTGATATTTATTAATAGTAATACTAATAGTTAAAAAAATAGTTAAAAGATAATGGTGTCCATGCTTCCATAAAACAGATTTCTTGCTGAACTTCTGTGAGTGATTCTCAGAATACCTTGTTTTCTAAAAACAGCTGAAAACACTAAATTTGTGTTGTACTGTCCTAATTGGCTTAAGTCTTAATATAAGATGATTGTGTCCTGTAGAGCCTAACTATGGTAATGCAAGGGAATTATGACTCCAAGAGCAATTCAGCAGATATAACTCTTTACCTGGGGGACCTAGTGTCGCATAACGCAACACAGAACAACCAATTACAACTTTTAAAGCTACTTTCCAAACAACACAGGAGCAATAGCGACATTGAAGTTGCAGCAAAAGCTAAAGCGTCAGCCGAGAGCAAAAAGTCAAAGCTATCAGTTCGGAAAGGTCAGAGCAACACGGGATGCTGTTCGGCCTTCATTAGAAGTGAACCTCACACCTTCGTAATGCACACACCTCAGGCTGATATGTTTTACATAACTGCAGTGTCAGGCAGGCCATGAGAACAAACAACAAAACATTCGCTCCAGAGGTCCATTCATTCAGTCACTTTTCAGTTCTCAGTGTTGATTTGCCTTCATGTGCAGAATGTTCACATTTCCAGATGAAGTTGTCCTGAATTATGTTGCAAATCCCAGAGGCACTTGCTAAAGGCATACATCTGAGCCGGACAGTCGCCGACATCCATTACATGAAAGATGCGCACCTCTACATCATTTCTGACATCTATTGTGATTGCGTGTAATTTCCCTCTCTAGCAACAGGCAGCAACTGTGCATCCATATGAATAATTCATTGGAGCTCATGGAGAGGGAAAACTGTTCAAACACCAGAATCATTCCTTTACATACAGAATACAGAGCTGGCATGTGAAGAGAAGCGAGAGAAAAGAACCTACAGAGAAACTACCAAACATATGAGAGGCTCTTCAGCCAGGGAATAACATCAAAGCCCCGCAGCCGGCCCTATCTCCAGACAAAGAGAAGCCACTCTCCTTTTATCTGTAAATCTTTGAAGGCAAGATTACGGCCGACCCTCCGTCGTAAAAACCCAGCTTGCTCCCAGCACCTGATTTTTGCACACTCCCGCAGAATTTTGTGCCACACCAGGGCAGCCACCTTCTTTAGAATGTAATACAAGACCTGCTATGTGCTGTATCTAACATATAAATGCCACATTTGAAGCATGTCAGTGTCCATGCTACATATCACACTAATGCAGTGCTTTGGTCTTGACCTCTAGAGCCATGAGGGGACTACTGTAGATATCCCCTGGAGATAAGAAGCTGGTAATAAAGCAGAGACTGAGCTGAACACCTGATTACGATCCCCTGGTAGAAGTGTGCTTTAGTGATTTTATACCGTGGGCGGTACCAGTCACACCATTTACAACAGATATAAAATTAAATAAAATTCTGTACCAGAATCAACTCCAAATTAAGTTTAATCTGTTTTCCTATGAAAATAACAATGCAATAAAAATAATCATAGCAGTGGGGAACCATGACTTGAGCCGCCGCTGTGTATCATCTGCTAGAAACTCACTGGTTAGGCAGTCACTCACATTTACAGGGATGTTTTTAGGACAATAGTGATTGTTTATTTTCTGGTCATCACCTAATTACGCTCGCTTATGGTTAATCTCAAACACTAGGCCTACATCTCTGGGACTGAAAGTCTGACCAATAAAAGACCCTTTTCCTACATTTTCCATGGAGTGTTTCAAGAATTCATCCCTACTGTTTTCAAAAGGAACTAAAATAATACAAAACGAAAATAATAAAAGTACTATCATAAAAAGTGACTTTTAAACAGGTTGGTACTGTGTGGAATCCTCGTGCGGTCAGCAGTGAAGGACACAGGAGGGCGTGATGGGTCTAGACGTCATGAATGCGAACAGGAACATACACTATGACCAGCAGCAGATAAAAACTGCCAGCTTTCTCAGATTAAAAAACACGCCCTGAAAAAAGAGAACATGATATGCGTGTCACTGTTTGTGTGTTTTGGTGCATGCCTTTGTTTTGTGCACATCGTCTCACTCCTCTAGGCTTGTTTACCCGCCTGTCAAATCTTAACAGAGTGAGAGGGAAACTGTCACAATAGGCCGCCCGTTCCCAAACACCGTTTGGTCAACCACTGGGAGCAAAGGTCAGTGAGGCACAGCGTGCCACTTGAGGAGGCAGCGTGCATGCTGATGGCACCATGATCCGCTCCGACAGGCTCTGCCAGCTCAGTGAGAGGGCATTAGGCACAGGACACATGAAGCTTAAGCAAACAGCAGTGGTGAGCAGCGTAGCTGGATTTTGGTGCGGTTGATAGAACATGACCCTCTCTCTGCAAATGTCCTCCGCCTTTTTTGTGGCGATAAATATATATATTTTTTAGTATTTTAAAGCTAAATTATCAGTTTGAGTAAGAACCTCCTCGATTCCAGAAGCACAAAGCAAGCTCCATAAAGACATGGTTAGATGAGTTCAGTTTGGAAGAACCTGAATGACCTCAACCCCAGTCGGGGAAATGGTCAGGTGTCTCAATACTATTGTCCATATGGTGCATCAAAATTAAAGCATCAGAGAAGCACATGTATAGCATAGTAAGTCAGATTTATCACTGTTTTACTCTTAACACCATTATATATACAAAAAAACTGTTAATATTGTTTCAGAAATAAACTTTTACCAAATAACATTACCAGTCATCACCAGATTTGCACCACTTACGGCAAATAAAAAGTTTAAAATGTCAAATCAAACCACTGAATTATACAACAACTATTGTTGCAATGCTAATTTTTAAAGTAATATTCAGAAAAAATCAGCTTCTTTAGTTTTAAGTTTCAGGTTATGTTCACCAAATGAAGACGCATAAGTTCTGAAAGACCTATTAGCATTATACACACCATGCATAAATCATATTATGCTTGCTTAATTCTCTAATAAGGAAGCATATTTTGTTATGTATGCAGAAATTTGAATGTGTAGTAGTTTCCCAGTAGCTATAGTAGCTTTAACGGTTAACGGTCTAAATGGGATTTTGACATTCTGCTTCTGGGACACAGCTTCCTTTACTTGCGCTGACCTTGTAGCTCCAGTACGAAACTAAAGAGGCTCACTTCAGACCCCAGACATGTTTTGGCTGATTGTTTACATGTGGGGTTCAGTGAAAATTGGGTAAATTAGATTTTTTGCCGGCTTTAAGAAATAGCAAGTGCGAGCTCCTAAAAAGCAAGGCTCCATGTCCAAAATTACATGCTGCTGTTCCCTCTTTCCTCAGCATTCTCCAATCCTCTCCCCTTTTTTGCCTCCCCTTTACAACTGTGCAACCATGGCAACTTACTGTTGGAGACCTTGGACAAGGTGTGCCTGTGTGGCTGCTGGAAGTCAAGGCCAAAGTGAGGGCATAGGCATTACCAGACAATGGAGTCGCTCCCGTTCTCCGCCCCGTCTGAGCGGGCTGCAAAATTTCTCTCTGAATATGCATTCTGGCCACAGGCGATCCGTAGAGCAATATTTAAAACAGCGTGCATTTGTTGGTCGCGTCCCATTTGCATAATACCACATGCTTTACTTCAAAAGATTATTGAATGAGTGAATGTACAAAGCAATATCCATTTCAGGAGGAGCAAAATGAGTGCAGACCACAGGACATGCCCTACCCTGTCTGTCAACCTAGAAAATTGTTTTGTTTTGCTTTTTTTCCCCTAAAAGCAACAGACCCAACCAATTAATTGTGACTGTTTGTTTGTGATATGCTCATTTGTTTTTAATATAAAGGTTGAAAGGTGATATGCACTGATAACACCGAATCGGACACAGTGCTATAAATGCTATAAACATGAGTGATGTTAGACTTGCCAGCGTTAACTAGAATGGTTTGCATCATTCTATTGAAAGCACTTTATGATATTTTGGAAGAAACTACCAACAAAAGCTCTAAACCTATTTCACCAATATGAAAATGATTGGTTTTAAGACTGCCAACATATCTGATAATAGTAAATGTATGAACACGGAAACGCCATGTAAATTATGGTACTTTTACCCTTTTTAAGATTCAAGATCAAGATTCAAGATTCTTTATTCGTCACATGCATAGTCATACAAGTGCAACACACAGTGAAATTATTTTAAATGAATCAACAGGATTCTCTACATGGGTTTTTATCAGTTTGACTGGAAACTTTATGTCACTGAAACGAGTGGGATAAAAAAAAAAAGTCAAAATGCGCTTTCCTGTCAAGCTACGCTGATGTCTCAGCGGCTCTCAGAGGAAGGGTGGTCTCGACTCATATATCCAATATTATCTGGACTAACGTCAGGCTTAATTAATATCAATGTAGTCCAAAAGCCTTTCCTACTGCTCCACATTATTAGCCAGCATGATCTCCACCGCTTCCTCTGAGAATGACTGAGAGTGTGCTAGCAGGTCATCTGTAAAACCTTGTTCAGTGATCACAGCTGATCTTTTTGTTTCAGTTTTAAAGACAGTGTGGTAAAAATAAACTATTTTCTCTGCTTTACTGATCATCACTAAAACATTTACATCATTTTAGCAGAAGCTTTTGGAGTCTTGCTCAGGAACCCAGTGCTGGTCTGCTGAAGGTAGGATGACCTCTTGGTCCAGAGGCAAGTATCCTACACAGTAGGCCACCACCAAATGTTCACCAAATCAGGCTGCCAGATTGCGACAGCAGTGTTTCAGTGTTATGGTATGAGTTACTGACTCTTACCAAGCCATTTATGGCCTTTTTATTATTAACTAACCTGAAATTTAGTGTCTTATCTGTTTAGTCTGATGTGTGTTTTGCTCTGCGTTCTTTACTCTGTGTCTGTGTTTTGCGGGCACCATACGAGTGAGATCACAATGCTCACCACACTATCACTCTCATATAGACTCATAATGTGACCCAACAGCTATCTCTCCCATACATTATGGAGGACACGCAGCCACAAAAATGTAATTTTTAAACAGTCAATACTTGGCCCAAATCATCTGACATGTGTACAAATGCAACCCAACTGATCATAACGGACATTTTAACATTGGAATACAGTAATCACCTGCTTTTCGCAGGGGTTATGTCCCAAGTGCACCCACATATAGTGAAAAAACGGGTTGTATTTTGGTCAAAAAATGCCTACAAATGCATATTTTTATAGTGTAAAGCCTGAATATGCCCCTAAATATGCTCCCAGAGCACTTTAATTTCATTTTAAACTCAGTTTAATGCATTAACCTTATGATTTCCAGCCGAGATGTGCTGCTCGGAAGGACAAGGGACAAAAGTATTCGGACACTGCAGCACGGTGAATGCTTTTCGGGGAATAACCCCTGATCTCCTAGGGCTAAAAATACATATGAGGGCTTGTTGGAAAGGCCTCCTGGAGATGAGTTTTCACATTATCGTGGGGATCTCAGCATAAAACTATGAGTTCGGTTCTCCAAAAAAATATGCGTGTGACTGAGTCCGCCACTCCTGATCCGCATAAAACTCGGGGGTTGCTGTATTGCCAAAATTTAAAAATAAATGAAAAAAAGTGAATAATAATAATAATAATAATAATAATAATAAAACTTCATAAGAACAATGATAAAAATAAAGAGCTGCAAATGCAGAATAAGAAGAATTAAAGTGAAATTAAAGTGAAATCTTAGTCTAATGGAATTTTCAAAGACAAAATAATGTAATGAATCAGGGTGCAAAAACACAGATTACTCATCATATATTGAATTACAGCACCACACCTACAATTAACACATGAGATCAAAATAAACTAATATTAAACTAATATTCTATACAGATTCATTCAGGCCTACCAGTCCAGATAACAGATGACTGCATTCTCCCAGTGAGGTCCCTACATCTTAATGGCCACAGTGATTTACAGCAGACTGTGAAAACAGTGTAGCTCTGCATGCTAGGCAGAAAGGCACCTGTCACCAATGAGCTAATTGTATGCATGGTCACACCGCAATTAGTGTCCAACACTCCTAAGTAATTCATTCTATTCATGGACACACAGCCTCATCCCTCAACACACGCACATTCCAGGTTGTGTGTATATGAGCAATTGTTAGTCCTTTAGCCATTCATTTGGTGGCAAATGAGGACCCTGGCCAATATGATCTATCATAATGGTTTAGGGCTAATCACTCCTGCGTGGAAAATCACTCCGCCTTTTTTGGGCAAGAAATAAACTGGGAAATATACAGAGTGAACATGACTGGAAGGACAACTTACAGTTTAGCAAATAACCTTATTGCTGTCATCAAAGGCACAATTAGTGATGGGGTGGAGGACAGCTGACACAGACGTGACTAAAAGCAAATAAAGAATAGTAATAAAATAAATCATTTATTCCTCATAGTTTTTGTAGGTGTTAACAGAAGTGAAATAAATGTCAGAATAAGACGTTCACAGCAGATTGCAGGTCCAGTAAAAAAACAGAGAACATATTCATAGTGTATAGGAGAGGTTGTAGAGGATTGTGAATTAAATGTGCTGTGTCTTTTAACATACAAATACTAGTGGTGCCATAGTTCATGTGGTAATTATGTGTTAATGCAGAAAATTATTTTAGTTTTAAGCACTGCAACTCATTATCCAGGTTTGACTTTTTGAACCATCCACCAGTACACCCTGAAAAACCTGGCTGTATTTCTGAAGTTATAGTAATCATTTGAACTTCTGTATGATAAAGTGCTTCAAAAATAGTCAACCAATAGCAAATGATCTCACAAAATGATATTGAGCATTAAATCATGACAGAATATCTTTTCTAATGGTAAAAAGAGTAAAGACTTCATTTTACAGAGCAGATGCTCATATAGCCTGATTTCAGTGATTTCACCTTTCCTTAATAATATCACTACATGACGCTTTGCTATAAAGGGTTCTCCTGCAGGGCATCCATTTGCTGCAGTGGCCCAACTGAGCGCGGTCGTCACCCATTCGGATTTCGCACACCGTAAGACGATTAAGCCCGGACATTGATCGATGACATTTCACCACATAACGCTGGGCTGCTTTACGCGCCTCTGCAAACTCAATGGGCAGTGAGAACACTATGTGCTGACAGGATCGCCAGAGGCTAGCCACGGCAGGTTTGTGGGGAGAGAGAGGCCGAGCGAGAGACTAAGGGACTGTGACATGGCATCAAGAGCCATGCAGCATGGCCCAGGCTGAGTCAATGGCTGCCTCTTGGACGTGCAGGCTAGAAACACATGCGCTTTCACCCTGAAGACAAAGCAAAGGCAGAGCTGGGCTTACCTGAGGAAGAAGGAAGCCGCTGAGCTGCCTTGAGATGCAGGTGGGGATACTGGCTGGCTGTGGCTGGCATGCCTATGCCCTGTTGAAGAGATGGCCTGGGTAGATCTGGAAGCTTCCGATGTCAAATTGTCCTTGTTTAGAGCAAAACTCTGTAGGAAAGAAGATGAAACGGGAAGTGAGTTCATAGCATTACATTGCTGCTGTGATGCAACCTTGAGGTTTTAGAAAGGCACTATATAATCATCATCATCATTATTAGTAGTAGTATTGTAGAAGTAGTCGTCTTGGTAGTAGTATATCATCTTTACTATTATTATAATTATTACTACTATTATGATCATTAAAGTCTGTGGTTTGTTCCTTTAGTTTTGCACGGTAGCTATTAGTTATATGGAAGTACTGTTTAAAACCATTATAATTAAGCAAAAAGCATTGCTAAGACATTTTTTTTAATTAAGTCTCGAGGATGTCGGACAGGATGTTCAGGCGGAGTTACAAAAGAACTTTCCTCAGTAAAAGCAAGACAGATCAGGTGCAGCACCGCCTAGAGCAAGGAGCAGAGGCCCTCAGGCAAAGAGTGCGAGAGGATGGCGATGCAGGCTGATCAGGTCCAGCTGTTGAGACACAGGCTCATTCCTGCTATAGAACCTCAGGGAATACCTGTTAAACTGGCAGGAACAGAGGAGGCAATGATCTGTGCAGGCTCACCGGGCCCATCTCACCATCTGTAGCAACCTTGTATTATGTTCCCTCACAGCCAGTACGTGAGAGGGCATTCAATAGTGTTTGTGTCTAGTAAGGTGCCCTAGCTTGATATTTCAGATGTTAGATGTTTTGCAATGCTCATAGCATGTATTTCGATGGATATACAGTGTTGTGCCAGTTCATACTGAATGAACTACTTCACATGCTTAAAAAAGATATACAGTATATATATATATATTTTATAGGTGCAAGTACTAAACTGAACAGGTTCACCTTAGTGTATAAGAAATTACTTTAAGCATAATTTTAAAGGAAATGACAAAATGACAGTGTTTACAGAACTTGAATAATTTAAAGAAAACAAATCTCTTGTTCACTCTTAAACAAAATGGCTATATTACCTTTGACGAACTTCTAGTAGTGTTTTACCTTCCAACTGGTCTCATTGCGAGAGGAGAGTGTTGATTACAGCAGTGCTTTTCTACTTTTCCTCATTAAATAAGATGTGATTCAGGTGATCATTAATCAGTCCCTCGTGAAGCACAATGAGGTGCTTGTGTAGGAATTTAACAGACACTGGCATGGAATGATTGTGATATGCCGATTTAAAAATAAATTTATTCTGGAGCTGATTTGATTTTTTATTGGGACACACATGTTTTCAGGGTTTGGGCCCCTTACTTCCAGTGAGGGTCAATCTTACTGCTTCAGTAAACCATTTTGGACAACGCCATGCTTCCAACTTTGTGGACCCAGTTTAGGGAAGAACCTTTTCTGTTCTAGCATGACTTTGTCCCAGTGCACATCACAAGCTCCAAAAAGACATGGTTGAATGAGTTTGCCATGGAAGAACTTGACTGGCCCCCACAGTCTAAACATTAAATATACACATCCCTGTTCTAATAGCTGCCCTCAGAACTCAGTCATGATGACTGTCTGAATGAGTTCATGCTTTTGAGTTTATTACTCAGCTCTGCTTGGTGTTTACATCCTCTAACAGGATTACACACACAAACTCTGACTAATCCACAGCAACAACACCTGCAACAAAACCCACTGGAGAGCCAAGATCTAAAAAAAAGGAAAATGCGTCTGGAGCCCACCCCCAGTGATCATAAGGTGAAAGGCGGAGAAACACCTTGGGCAGGTCGCCATCACAGGCCAGACACCCAGACAAAGACACAGTGACATAATTTTTTATAATAAAAGAGTAATACCATATTGCTTGCCCTGAAATCAATCAATGCTTCAATCATGTTTAGACATAGAAGAGGATATATTTCATTTACCATTTCATATGGACAAACAGTTGTTGCTGTGCATAAACTCTTACATACACACAAATATAGTGATGTCCTAGAGGAATATATATGGGATAGCTACGTATATGTGGAACTTCTGAACTTCAGCCTTTAGGATATGTATGAAATTCCATAAATATTCCATATACAGGACATCGCTATGTAAAAGAGCGTGTGTGTGTATACATACATACATATACATACACTTTTCCGCATATCAGGAGTTGCGGATTCAGTCTAATACAGATTTTTTTTCTGAGAACCGAACTGATAATGGTACACGGAAATCCCCACAATAACTCAGAAACTGCAAATATCCTCCACCTTTTCTGTGGCAATAAAAATATTTTTTCTGGATGTTTTCACACAAGGGGGCTCAGGGCGGGTGTAGCCAACCTGGAAGCACTGTTTTTCAAATTCCAAACCAGGGTTGAGCCCCCACACTTCAAGTTTCTCCACGGTGCAAGCACTTCAGACAAATGATAGCCCTCGTTTGTATTTTTAGCCCAAGTAGATCAGGGGTTATTTTCAATTTAAATTTATGGCTAACCAGGGCTTATTACTGTCCACAAAATTATGATCAGTAAAAAAAATATTTTATACTGTTGTTGCCTTCTCAGCCTCGGCTTTAGCGGCTGCTAGCCAGGCGTGTTTGGCTCGTTACTCTCGGCCACAGAGTGGGTCCAAACATAAAACAGTTACGGGGAGCAGGGTCTGTTCTTTCCTCCCTTGAAAAGGGAGCAATTATTTACTTTCTCAAAAAAAAACCCCAGAGTGACGAGAGTCACTCAGAGGACGGCCATGTAAAACTCCAAACACTCCCGCGCTACCACACACTGAAACACTACATCTCTCAGCCTCACTAGAGGCTCAATTACCCAGAATGCAAACTTTCTTAAGGCAACAGGCTCATTCTGTAACACTTTCATCGATAATGGCATCGACATCAATAATTTCTTATCGATTCCCGTCCCTACCCCTTCGTCTTTTTCCTCAGAAACTCTTTTCTTCTAACCCACATTTTTTCCCTCAGAATATTTTTACAGCCAAAACAGGATGAAACCAAAATGGAATATGATCATTCATTATCCGTTTTTTACACCTGCTACGTACAGTAGCTTCAACAGCCAGTACATCATTTTAATTGAATAATGATAGCTAGACGTATTATTTTTCATTTAAATTCATAGTCTTTTTGTTTGGATATATAATTGTTTTTTATATATTTAATTTACAAAATAGTAGAATAATGATTATATTTAGGGTGGCTTGGGATCATTGGGGGGGGCGCTTCAGACCTTCAGCAGAATTCAAATGAGCCATTTTAATCTAGATTAATTCCAAGATTACAGTGAGATTAATCTAG
>JBBJLR010161382.1:0-14466 GCA_037577145.1 Brachypetersius gabonensis
ATATGTTTATTGTGTATTCTATATCTGTTCTATGTAGAGTTGAGTAGAGTTGAGGCTACCTGTCCAAATGCTGTCCATCCATGGCTCTCTTCTCTGCTCCTCTCTGTTAAATAACACAAACACGACTGACTGTTTCTGTGGAAGAGACCAGAGTTACAGCAGCAGCCTTTAGTCGAGCTTCTCATAGTCACACACCCACAACTGCAGAGTAAGCTGAGTAGAAAGTCCCTCTCAAAGTCTATTTTTTAAGTTTCAGATGAGATGGCAAACCCACGCAAGCTGTTTTCCTTTCCCAGGCTAGTCAACTGTAAAGGCTTACTATGTCCACTAATAATACATATGATCTTTTTAATAGAATTATATAGATTAATAAAAATCTATACAATAATTTTGAATTTAATATAGATATTTTTAGACCTAATACAATGCAATAGATAAAATTACAATAATTCATACAACTATGAGTACAGAATTTAGTATAGATATTTTCATAAGTCACTTTTATGTAGACCTAATAAAATATCTGTACAACAGATAAATATAATAATACATACAGTATAGATATTTTTATGTGCACATAATAAGGTTCATTCAGTCAGCAGTGTCTTATAAAGCAGTTTTTAATGTTAAAGCACATCACTGTGTGTGACAGCAGAGATAAAATATTTAAAGTTTTTCAGTTTAGATGAAAACTCACGGGTGTGTGTGTCCAGTCTCTGGCCAGAGGGTTGTGGTGGCAGGCATCAGCCTCAGGCCTGCTTTAAGTTCAGAGGGAACTCCTGGGGTGTGGGCAGGAAATGTTCTGCCACCAACGCCCAGCTGAGGATTCCCCAGATGTGGCTCGATCTTAAGTTTCCTTTTACTGGGATTTCTCGCAGTCTCTTTTATTTCCCACCCGTATTCGGGCAGACCCCGCCTCCTTCTCTCTGATTGGCCAGGAGTTCCTCCTCACTGTGTGCGTCTCTGCTTCTGAACGTTTTTAAAACTTGTGAGATTTTATCAAGCACCGTCTGCTATTTCATATAAACAGGTGAAAGAAAGGAGAGAGGAAAGAAAGAAAGGGGAAGAAAGCTAGACAAAGAGAATGAAAGACAGCAACAGATTAAAAAAGAAAGAACGAAAGGGATACACAAATGGATACCAAAAAAATATACATTAATACATTAATAAATAAATAAAAAATAAAGATAAATAAAGATACAAATAGATAGAGAAAGAAAGAAAGAAAGAAAGAAAGAATAAATTCATGACATTAGCCAACAGTAGCACAGAGCGAAAGGGTTTGCCGGAATACGGGTGGGAAAACCCAAGAACAGCGCGAGAGGAAAGAAAAGCGAGACCTGAGTGCGGGTGGGCGCGCCCACGCATAGGTTTTTTCTTTAATCGTGACAAACGTGAAGATGTGAACTGTGGGAAAGACCCCCGTTGCTGCCTGTTGACTCGTGGAAAACGGAAAAGCAAAACTAACCGCTCTCTATATGGACAAAAGTGGACAAAAGTATTGGGACACATCTGTTTTTCAGCGTTTGCGCTAGACCCATTACTGCCAGTGATCTTTCAATATAACAAGACATTTGGAGGTTGGAAGCATGGCGTTGTCCATGCTTTGTGGACCCAGTTTGGGGAAGAACCTTTTCTATTTCTATGACTGTGCCCCAGAGCACAAAGCGAGCTCAATAAAAACATGCTAGAGCCACACAGTCCTGACCTCAAACAGCACCTTTGGGATGAACTGGAACGGAGATTGTGATCCAGACCTTCTCCTCCAACATCAGTGTCTGACCTCATAAATGCTTACGGAATGAATGGACACAGATACCCACAGAAACTCCTGAATCGTGTGGAAAGTCTTACAAGAAGAGTGGACGCTGTTATAGCTGCAATGGGGGACCGACTCCAGTCTATGAACTTGAATGCAGTGACAATTAAGTTGCCTGGTTTATGGTCAGGTGTCCCAATATTTTTGTCCATATAGTGTACGTAGCGCTTTAAATAGTCCGTCCAGAACACACGGAGCGCTAGATCTGTTCTTCGAGCCAGCGCATGTTGTGATAAGAAATGAGTGAAAAGTGTGAAATTGGCTCATTATGTTCTATCAACAAACTAGTTCAAGACAACTGTAGCATGTGAGGACTGTAATGCAAAAGCAGTTTTCATTCAGTGACCAGTTTATCCTGTTTTGGTTTGTATTAACAACAACAGATTGGAGAAACTTCTAAAGAAAAAAGCAATTGATTTAGTGGTAAACCCGGACCTTCTAAACACATCTGATTCATGGCAGCAAAATGTGTCTGAAAAGTTGGTAGGGTGTCTTTAAAATGACACTTCATAATGATACTCTCTGCCCTTTTAAGAAAGTCAGAACAAAGCCCCCCTACACATTCAGACACACTGGCAGGGGCGTATAGAGAACCGCAGTAAATATGGGACGGCACCCAAGGATCATGTCCACAAGAGCTTGAACAATTTTAATATGGAGTTTAACAAGCCCTCCATTCCAGTTCACCCCAAAGGTGTTGGATGGGGTTTGAGGGTCAGGGCACACCAAACTGTGTCTTTATGAGGCTCTGTCATGCTGAAACAGGAATCTTCTTCAGACTGCTGACACAAACCTAGAAGCTTGTTGACAGTTTTCTAGAACGTCACTGTATACTGTAACACTAAAACTTCCCCTCACTACAAATAAGGGCCAACCTACTAATTAGTATTGGCGTCAACATACGTTTGTTGTGAACGTGTCTAGTGAAAATACTAAGTAGTACATAGGTCACATACACTCAGTGACAAAAAAAGGTTAAGCACCCAGAAAAAAAAATCACACAGATGAATCCTCATAGATGCAATCAACAGCATTAGCAGCATTTGACAAAGTTTGATAGGTGTTGCATGAGGCCAGATGCTCATATCATGCAATTGCCTGGCATGTAGGGTGTACAGACGTCACAGTGGCCTGATGTTGGAACCAATAGGCAGGTGACGACACCCACCCATGTCATGAAGCACACCACGGGGGTGGGGGGATCTCGAGAACCAGTTACAACAGCTGTGGGCTGACTTGCCGCAGAAGAGACAACTGTTGTATGAGCTTGCGCCCAAACTGCCGTTTGATATGATATTGTCATAATTGTGATAGTCACATGACTTTTCCAAACATGCAGGTTGATTTCATTTCCACCACCATCTGGGGTTAACTTTTTTGTCGCTGAGTATATTTCTGTGTACTTCTGATCCACATCTGCTTGTTGTATAAGAGGACATTTGGAAAATGCCGCTCCAAATACATTCAGTTTTCAAGTCGGCTATCCCTAAACAGTGTATCCTAGAGTTGAGAATCTATTATTTCACTCTTTGAACAAAATGTATACAATGTTTCTTTATTAAGTGCTTGGTACATGGTGCCTGTTAAAAAAATTAAAAATAACTATATATTGTGCATCTGTCATTTGTAATTGCATCTGTCAATCATTATATGGATCTGTCAATGTGCATCTGTCAATCAGTATATGGATCTGTCATTATGCATCTGTCAATCAGTATATGGACAGCACTTTATATAGATTTCAAAGGCTAACACATTCACAGCTTATGAAATGAATACTTCGTGAGGAATTTACAGTACTGTCCCTGAACATCCCTGCGTCCAAATCAAAGCTCCTAAGGAATAATGGTACATCGCAGGATCCAATACTCCAAGGGTTTAGAACATTCTACCTACAGACCTCTCATTCAGATTACTCTGTGTAATTATTTTTGTTTTGATTTGCAGTGAAGGTTCATAAATGGCTGATTGTATCTTTGATATATCCCCGGTGATATAACAGATAATTCTATTTACCACCAAAGCCTTTGTAGATGTGCTGTAATAAAGTGCTACATTTGTACATTAAGGAATCTACTGCACTTTTTGTACAGAACCAAGTGCACGGTAAAAAAGCTACGTTTGCTCAGGCACATCAGAGGTCAGTCACAAAAAAAACCATACACTCCAATCTTATGTTTCATCCCCATTACTGGCGCTCTTGAAGCAGCCCTGATTTCATAACATATTAGTGAATGTTAGATTGTCTTTGATTCACAGACGTTTTTCAGCTGCAATGCTCCTAACACGACCTCCTCCTCTGAAGTCTTCCCTGGATGCAGCGCAGGCTCTCATAAGCAGTCAGCACATGGAATCTCTGGATTAGAAATGCAATCTTCCACTTTGCCACTAGAGGTCAGGAGAAACACATTTTAACATGCAGATATGTGCAAAGGACTTCAGAAAAAACTGTATTTAAAACTTGAGCAGGAAGTTGGGCTTATTGAGACACACTATGCATGTGCCAAGGCCCTATTAATAGCTTGGTCACCTTGTATTTCTTCCCAATCAGATATAAACTGACCAGTCCTAAGCTTAGATAAAATTTCTTAAACTAGTGGTGGGCAATACGGCAAAACACAATGTTCTACGTTAAGATTTTTCCCCTCAGTTCAGAAATGCTGAAACAAATGAAAAGCACCAGAGGTTCTTGCAATGAAGACACAAAAAAGAAGAAAAAATGCAAAGGCTTTTATCAACCCCTAGGAGCACAAAAAGGCTATAAGTGAGAAGTGGAAAGTGTCTGGCACTAATAGGACCCTCCCTGTATCAGGCCATACCTCCAAACTAGATGGAAGTGCAAGTAGGAAATTGGCCAGGAGGCCTGTGGCAACTTTGAAGCAGTTACAGGGATTTATGGCAAAGAGAGAGAATGTTCATTGAGTGCATGTGACAAGTGCTCCACAAATGTGGTTTGAATGGGAGGGTTGCAAAAAAGCAGCTCAGGAAATGCCACATTTAATCAAGCATACCAGCAGTCAAACATGGCGGTGGTAGCATCCTGTTGTGGAGGCCAGAAAATTTACAATGGGAAGAAACCCCAAGGGAAAAGAAAACTAAAGGACAAGAGAGGGGGCTGATCTAAAACTAAGACAAAACCCAAAAGAAAACAGTTACACAATCACAAATGACCAAAGACAAGGAGAGGTTATGCAGCCCTCTGCTGGGTGTTGGTGAGCATAGCAGTCTTAGACACCACTGTGTTATTTACATTTTTAACATTTTCACTGAGCCTCTAACAGTAGAGAACATGCAAATAAACATTACAGATTGTACCTTTGTGTGTGTCATGATGTTAACCATTTCTATGCAGTTTAGTATTTGTAGTTACCTTCCAGCCCCTTCCTCAGTTATCATTAACCAAGGTCACAGGGGGTTTTGGGTGCCCCCCGGCATTCATAAGGCGAAGGCACCCTGGACAGGTAACCAGTCCATCACTAGGCAGACAGACAAATTTAGCATCTCCAATTCGCCTGACACACATGTTTTTGGACTGAGGGAGAAAACCCAGCACCGGATTCCAATAATTAATTAAAAGATGAAATCCTTATTGCCGAGAGTAATAACTTACAGTTTTCATAGCTAGAGCAGGACCTTTCCATTTCACTGTACACTACATGAAGTCCTCGGGTTACGACAGTATCGCCAAACGACTTTCGAGTCGTTTCGAGTGTACGGCGCTCACTCCCATAACTAGTTTGGTTGCGTGTGGTGGAAGAAAACGCAGTAACGGGGCGTACGAGGGAGTTGGCATCCCCCAGTACGCTTACCTACACCATTTCGAACTGTTAAAAGTTACTACAGTCCAGTATATTTATGTCCTTTTCCTTTTTCTGTGGCTTAGTTGTGTTTTTATGTTCTAGAGTTTGATTTTACAACCGTGTTAGGATCGGTAAGAGACTAAGGCTAAGGTGTTTTTCAACTAACAGCAAAATTTGGGCTACATCACTGTCATAGGAACGAATCTGTGTCGTAACTCGGGGACTCCCTGTATACAGAAGTACACAGTTTATGATACAGTCTCAACACAAACACAGCTCACTCACTAAGGGACTTCTCTGCAGTTGTATGCAATATTTGGATCCAAAGCACTTCGTAGACTCTGGAACGACGGACTGGCACATGAGGACCTGCCAGCAAATAGGAAGATATGTAAGTGGTACTATCCAATTTTACAAAAACAAATACAAATGTTGCTAAAGACTCCTCCGACATGTTTACGTTAGTTGGTAACCTGAAGTTACACGGCCAACAGAAAAAAATTATGTTTCAGCAGATGTTGAACATCCTACCTGGAAATTAGGTTACATAATTAATAACATGTTGTAAATCTTAATCTTTATTTGTTAATAAATTGATAAGCTATATACTGGGCAACATACACAACAACACAATATACAAGAAACTGCATTAGTTCACTTTTTTACTTTTGCACTGTTTAATGTAGCTTTAAAACCACAGAAGCTTACACATGACCATCATTTAGCATGTCTAGATAATCACACAATTTGACAATGTCAGTTTCATGATTGCTATAAAAACCGTGTTTGGAAAGACCCAAGCATTGGTTTTATGGGTAAAATAAGGGATTGTGTTAAAAAAGAACTATGACTATATATTGCAGAGCCTATTTGACCACAAAAATCCCTTTTTATGTGAACCCTTTGAATTAATAATAATTACCTCACTGAAAAATCTTCACGGTGCTCCCTGGGTCATTTTGACTGGGGGTCTACTTTTTGGTATAGTGTCTCAATTTGTAGATTGTTAAATTTTAGCCTCTAGACTGGTGAATTTTTAAAGTCTTTATAATATCACTTTGTTACCTTGTCCAGCCTTATGTAAATCACCAAATCTAGATCATAGATCCTTTGAAAGCTCTTGTTGGCAAAGCTTGGCTCACATAAGTGTATTCTTCTTGCACAGTGCAAGCTCCAAAGATTTGAGTGTTTTTTATGGATTAGAGTAGCTCTAGTCCACACCCCTCCAAATTAGGGCTGCAACTATCGAATATTTTTGGAATTGAGTATTCTGTCGATTTTTTTTTACCGATTAATCGGATAAATCATACTTTTGTGTTTTTAAACAACTACATTAATAGTGGGTTATGCAACATGAAAGGCCTTTAAAATGAGCCGCAATTGGTTGTTATTCCTCACAAAAAAAGGTTTTTATTCAAACTCAACACTTTTATTAGATCAAAACTTAAGACCTTTGGCTTATTGGCTCCAGAACGAAGCCCATTTAATCAACCTTTCTGGGAAACATTTATGATGTACACTGTATCCTTATTAACAGTAAAGAAAACAAAAACGTCTGTTATTTAGTTATTTTGTCATTTTCTCTGTCTGTATGCACTTTAAGAATTGTTTGTAAAATATAAAATTATATTAAATATTATTATTATTATTATTATTATTATTATTATTATTGTTGTTCTCCTGAGTTTAAATGTTGCTGATCAATTTGAATTCATTATTATTTATTGATTATATATTTTTTCAGCCTTAAATGGTCAAAACTTGTTTACAGTTTAAATACGGATTAAAATTTTATTTAGATTTTTAGGCAAATTGATGCACTTTAAGACTTTTCTGCTACAGACTAAAAAACAATATTGCCGCCCTGTTTTTTCTTTCTGGTCTCGAGCTGCTTTTTGCGTCTCTCTTCGTTTTTCACAGCCAGTGTGCGCCACTAATTTACAATACAATAACCGAACATTGATTGTTTTTTAACTTTAAAAATAATTTATGACCGGGGGAGCGGGAGGGAGTGGGCGGGAGTGGGCAGGAATCGTCAGAAATTCCGCAGGAGTGGGATTAAAAAAATAGTCCCACGCAGGGCTTTACTTCATATCTCCTGCTCTGAGCTGTGTGCTCTTCGGTGCAAAAAAACTGACTCCCTGAGGCAAAAATAACATGTTCCCCGGGTCACACGCGCCCCCTGCAGATGGACTTTGGTGATTAATTAAACTAAGCCTCGAGGCAAAGAATTTGCTTCGAACATTTTTTGTAATCTAATCATTCCAATTACTCGAATAATCGTTTCAGCCCTACTCCAAATACATTCTATTAGCAAGATTCCAGGTATACAAGCACTTGACTCCAGCCTTTTTGAGGTCATTAATGTAAGGGTTGACATATTTTTTCTACTAGCAATCTGCGTTTATTCTCAATAACGACAAGATGTCCTTGTGCTATTACTTTAGACACATTATATTTGTCAATACCCTCGACACAGATGAAGATCAGGTCACATATTATGACAAATGAACGCAAAAAGAACATGATGTTCCAATTTTAATATAGATATTTTAATCTTTTTTAAAGGAATTGCACGTAGAGATGAAAATGTATAGGATGTTAGATTGGTACGCCATCCCAACTTCAGTTGTTTCATCTGTGCATGTATTTCAAGCCAGATTGACCGAATTACAAGCCTAGTGTAGGAAAATCTACTGGAAAAAAACTGTCCCCACTATAGAATTCAGACATTTTAGATGCTAGCTAGTTTTTCCTGAATTATAGAAATATGTTTGACTACTCTCAGTGTTAAAGTTATATAGTAATGGCATTTACCACATTTGTTCTGCAGCAACTTCATTAAGTAGACAAAGTAAGTTAGCTAATCCAACTGAAGTTAATCAATCCGATCCAGCTGAGATTGTTATATTTTAATTTAAATGATTAAATCTAATCTATACTCCGAGCACAAACTGAAGGCATTGCTGTCTGTGATTCACCCAATTGTTGTATTGTTTTAAATCATTTACATTGAAAAATTGCTAACCAGCTAGATATTATGATGTAATGCCACTGATTACAGGGCGGCTGGTGCTTTAAAAAAAGATAATAACACACTTTAATATTTTAGATGAAATGAAACTGTGGAGACAGCCTGGCTTGGATACCATTTCTGATATTCATCTGTATCAGCTTCAAGGTTCGTACAGTGTGACCATATTCTTCATGTGTTAAGCCTCATTTCTTCGCTCAGATGGGGCACAGGATAATTCTGTGCTTGTTGTTTGGCCTTGAAAGTAATGATAATGAAAGTCACTGGTTTGCTTAAATATTTCAAGCACCACCCCATGTTTATTTTTCCTGTTTGGACAGTAAAGTGTATGATTTCTCCACAAATATTCAAATAAATTTAATGGAAAAAGTGAAAAAAATGGGTAAACTCGTTCCATTTACAGCATACTCTAATACAAATCACAGCTGAACTTTGTCATTAGAAACCAAAGGAAAGAACTTACGTGTCAGTTTCCTTAATGACGAGTAATACAGTCAAAGCATTAACTTTAACAGGGTCCAAATTCTTCACCTCTACACTTCCAAATACACTGGAGGGAAGGAAATAGATAGGCATGTAAAAAATGCTGATTGAAACAAATTCATAGAGATTACCATAAGATTTCATTCTGGAGCTAAGACTGCTAAACTTGTCCTCTGGATTTAACTGCTCATACATTTTAAGTGAATTGGCTGATATACAAAAATGTAATCCCAATATGCAAGTACACACTCACACCCACTACAGCTCGGTGTTCAATCTACACTGACAGGCACAGGTTTTGGTTTACCTATCTGGGCTGAATGGGGATTCATGGGATCCATTAAGCATTGCAGACACATTCCCACATGATGTGGCGGCAAACTGGAAAAAACATAAAATCGAGTGAGTCTGGGTTCTTTCACATAATACGACCTTTAAAGTACTACACCCGTGAGATTTGCCATGATGCTGTAGAACGTCGCCCACACACTGCAGCTGTCATCAGTGATGGGAATGTTACCAGACTTTTAAATCACTGCAAAAAGCCCCACACAGTTTCCTCTGGATTCAAGGGACTTTTATTTTGACACTCCTGAGTAACCCCTTTCTTTAATCCTCCATTTGGTTTGTCCCATTTGATCTGTTTCACCTGGTGCTTATTTCCCCCTTTATTTAAGGCTCTCCAGAGCTAGGCTGGTGTCTTTTGACCCTTATGTTACCCTTCTATTTCTTTTCTCTTTGCTATTGTCGTGTTAGTCTGCAAATGCCTTTCTGGGTTTCAATTATTGCTTGGCTTCTGCCTCTCTGTGTGGTCTTGTGCCATTCTCTGTTTCTTTCCTGCTCCTTCTTGGTTTCCTGTGTTCTGGTCCATGTTGCCTTTGCTGAACAGGACCAAGCCTTGTGGCTGCCTCCTTGTTGGCTATGCTGGCTATTAGCATACATAGTGTGCAGGCCTCCCTCATCAGGAGTGTTAAAGATCCCATGACATGCTGCTTTTGTATGCATTTATATAGGTCTTAGTGGTCCCCTAATACTGTACTTCTGAAATTCAGCCTTGGTGCAGAATTGCAGCCACTTTGAGCCAGTCCCGCAATGAGATTTCACCAGGATGCACCGTTTCTGTGTCTGTAGCTTTAAAAGATAATGAGGAGGAGAGAGGTGGGTCAAGGGGCAGGAAGGGAGAAAATAAAATGAACCCCCTGGTTCTTCAGAGGCTCACATGAAGGAACTAAAAAATTACATTTGTGCTCATTTGTGCATCTAAGCACCGAGCAACTGCCGCTTCACTCATTTGCAAGCCATGATGTCTCTAAAGGAAAAAGCGGTCTCTCACACACAGCACTGACAGTCGGTGGAACTCATTTTCTCAGTTCTCTGGGTGGGTAAAGCATGAGAAAGGGATGGTACCCTGTCCCCGAATTACGACATATGGGGCCAAATTCCAGATCAGGCCACCTGAGCTGTCCTCCTCTCAGCGGCGGAGCAGGATGATCACAGCACTCTTTAAACCTATCGCCATTTGTAGCCACTGCAGGACCACAGGCAGGCCATGTTAAAAAATCTCAAAGTGAATTTTTCATGCCATGGGACCTTTAAGCCTGTCCCTACAGTGAGCCATAGTAATGGGCCTATGTAGGTGCTGCATGTGGCTGCAGGGCCTCCTTGTCTAATGGGTTGCAGGTATTTGAGGTGATGAGTGGACTATGGGCCTTATCAGGTGGGTGTGGCCAGTCCCTAAGCCAAGTTCTCTGAGGAGCCCTTTGCTAGGAGCCACATGTGCTTGCTGGGACCACTCTCTAGACAGATGTCTCCTGAGGAACTGCCCATCAGTGAGGCCGTCTGGATAACTGGTTCGTGTAGGCCCACATGTTTGTGAGGTGTTCAGCTGGGCCCTGGTTATGTGTGGGCTATGTATGTGTCTTGTTTCCCCAGTATGGATTTTCAGAAGGAATGGAAGCCTGCTTGTTCTGATTCCTGTATCTAGGCAAAATCTGCATGTCCTGTGTTCTTTAAAAGAACCGTAGCTTGCCTGTTCTGTCGTTCTGGTTCTCTGTAATGTTTGTTCCCTGTCCTGAATGAACCTATTGCTCCCTGTTTTTTCTTTAATAAACCTGCTTTCACAACTCCTGCTTGTGCGTTCTCTACATCTACACACCACATGACCATTATATTTAGATATCTGAAGTGCAGCTTCCTGGCATAAGTAAGCATTTAAGTGCTTATGACCAACTCGCTAAACAAACTGAAATTGCCAGTGAACAAAACACAGGAAATAAGATGACCTGTAATATGCTTGAAAGACTGGAAGGAACATTAGCAACACCAGCAAATATTGGGGGGAAAAAACAAAGTTCAGTGTTATATTAATTCTAGCTGCTTTATCTGTATCACATAGTCAGCCTCTTAAGATCAGTTATGGTAACCCTTATAAGGCCTTTGGTTCTGTGGGATAAATTTTTAGATTAAGAAAAATTATACAAATTTTTTTTTCATACTGGGATTAATTTGCCTTGACTCACTTTCTGTGAGGAACATAAATATTTCAATAAAAAATCAGTGTGAGTGGCATTTCTATTCATGAATGCGATTTAACAAAGTGAACATGTTTTGTTTATATTACTTGAGATGAAGTAAACGTCTGCTGAGATTTTTAACAAAAAAGGTTTGAATATGTTGTATTAAAAGCCCCAGAATGCAATGGGTCCACCAGACCCAGCAGGACTCCCTGTGTAACCAAACAACGAAGACCCTAGCAGGGCTACACAGCACACAGGAATCAGGAATCGACACGTTTGCACCATTGAAACATTCCTATATGGCTAAAATGCATCAGTGTCATTAAATGATAAAAAAAAAAGTGCCACATGTCTACTTTTGTGAACACAGTGCTGACCACAGGGAGGGCAAAGTCCAGCATCTCCATGGCAACTAAAACAAAGCTTCATTGAGTGTTTCCCAGTGTTATCACTACAGCACTGTTCTTCCCAGTCAGTAAGAAATGTGTGCAGCTCTGTCTATTATGGATGGAGTCGGCCAAGAACGGCACTGAAAGATTTTACTTTAAACAATAATCAGAATGTATTCCTTGATTTTGGTTGACCTTTGTTGTGATTTTACACCAGAGCCAGGTGTGCTACAATATTCTATAAATTTGTCAAACTTTGAAAATCACTTCTATAAAAACTACACCCTTCTGTATGTACAATAATACAAAAGAATGATAAATAATTATTTTAATTATTTGTTAAATTACAATTTTATAAAAAAAAAGTAGTATTATAATCATAAGTATGATAAAGTCATTTTAAGCAATAAGGGCAAAGCAAGATCACATTTGAGTTAATGAGACAAAATGAGATACAGCATTCAAACACAACCACACTGGTCCATCTATAGGGACAGTGTAGGTCATAGATGGGACAGAACGTACTTGCATGAATGTACTTACATTAATAGAAGCCCTGATCCAGAAAGAGCGGACTGGGTTGTTCTGACACTCTGACCACCCGGGACAATCTGTGATATAGGTTTCTGTCAACAGAGAAAATGTATTGAGCTCTCAGGTTGGATCGGGCAGGTGTTATTTTGTCTCGACCGGCACAATTGGCAAAAACAGTCATGCAAATGGAGTCCCTCAAGAGTCCATTTTTTGACCTATTCAGTCTGTAAATGCTTCCCCTGGGTCAAAATCCTTAAATAGAATAATGTGTCCTTTCAAAAAAATGCAGATGACACTTAGAGCTATCTAGCTCTCACACCAAGAGACTTTGGTCCAATAGATTCATCGTGTCTGTGTCTCAATAAGGTACGAGACTGGATGCATTAAAACTTTCTGAAGTTAAATGAAGACAAAACAGACATTATCTTGTCTGGAAAGAGGGCAGATCAATTCTCAGTGCTCACATGGAACCTAGAGCACTTAAAGTGTCCTGATAGTCCCAGTGACTGCCTGCTGAGGGTTTGCCAAAAAGTAGCTTAAGGATTTATCAGACTCAAAATCAAAATCAAATGGTCTGTTATAACAGAGGTTGAACTATTTAGCCACATTTCCCAAAAACGTGTGGAGAAAGGCAGGCACTGAGCTTAACCTAATTAATACCATCCCTACGGTCAAACACAATGGTGGCAGCTCTGGGGATGTTTTTGCTCTCTAGTCAGAAGATGGAGGCAGAAATAGATGGAGGCAGAAAAATATACAGCAATCCTTTGGGAAAACCTTTTTCCATAGTGCGGGATTTCAGGCTATGTTAATATTAGGTAGGGAGTAATGCATGGTAAATGAACCTGGCAGGGAAATAGATTCCCAGCTGGAGAGCCATGATTATATGCCTTAAGCATTTCTTACATGTAACCAAGAATGAACTTTTATGCCATACTTTCGTAGTTTTGGCTGAATTATAAGTCCATGCTGTAAACTGGAGTCCTACCTTTGCTCTTGTTTTTGCTGCACCAGTTCAGTTCATCAAATATAAACCCAATCAGTGTGTCCTCCAGAGTCGCCAGGCATTCTCTTTTGTCCGTAAATGCATGCACCACCGTTTTCGTTTTGCTCCAGAACAACATCTAAACGTGCAGAAATAATACAACAAATGTGACAGCGAATGTGTCTTGTTGGACATTGTGGTGTTAAAAAGTAGACTAATGTTTATATATACAGTTGTGGTCAGAAGTTTACATACACTGGTCTTGGGTATGAATGTCATATTAGATTTTGAATGATTAGTTTGAACCATTTAATTTATTTAGGATTGTCTCTAATCAACATCGTCCATCAAAATCATAAGTGCAGGCATAAGTATATACAGTTCATTTAAATCAAATCAAATTTATTTATATAGCACATTTTTAAAAAAACAACGTTGACCAAAGTGCTTTACACTACAATTAAATTGTAGGACAGTAGGAAAAATAAAGGAGAACAATAGATAAAAAGAAACGTGTGTATACCTATACCTATACCTATACAAATACATATATCCATGCACATACATACATATACATATATGTACATACAGTGGAGGAAATAATTATTTGACACCTCGCTGATTTTTGTAAGTTTGTCCCATGACAAAGAAAAAGTCTCAGAACAGAATCATTTTAATGGTAGGTTTATTTTAACAGTAACAGATAGCACATCAAAGGGAAACTTGAAAAAATAACTTTAAATAAAAGAAAAACTGATTTGCATGTCATTGAGGGAAATAAGTATATGAACCTCGAACAAAAAAAGACTTAATACTTCGTGGCAAAATGCTTGTTTGCAGCACAGAGGTCAAACGTTTCTGTAATTGACCAAGTTTGCCACATTTTAGGAGGAATTCTGGTCGACT
>JBBJLR010161414.1:0-14463 GCA_037577145.1 Brachypetersius gabonensis
GGTGGGGGGTGGGGGGGGGGGGTTTGGGAAGGATTCCAAGCTGTTTGCGCTTAGTCCTAAAAACCGCAATGATGACAGATTAGAACGCTTTGAGCTGCACAGGCCGTTCGTGTAGTAGATGATATCCAAATATCCTGTTGTAGCACACTCAGTTGCTGACGATAACGACACTTGGCACGCATGATTGTGCTTTTTTTCCAAATTACATTTAATATGAAGTATGGTGCAACATTGAGTTGCCGCAGAGAGACAGTATTTCAAATGCTTTTGGTATCCGCAGAAACTGATTAGAGTGATAGTACCACAAATGACAACTTGCAGCGTCTTGCAGCGTCTTTTTCAAAGAGAAAAGCAGACGTCTTATAGAAATCTCTCTTTTACTGACAAAGTCATTAACGCACGACAAGTTAGAGCAATTAATTAGCTTTAAGAAGACACTTAGTGTCGTTGGTGTAATATCACAAGTTACGCTCATTAAAGGCAATAACTACAGATATGGTTTTAACTGTCTATTTTTGCCAAAAAAGAGCAGACCTCAGGAAACTTGGCATGTTTATTCTAGTGATGACAATATATAAACACGTTCAATTTGAGACACACGTGCCTACCATTTAGCCATTGTTTGGCAAAATTATACCAAAATTACAGGGTGTTGAAAGACTCAAATGTGAAAGCCTTTCACATATTTTTCTGCAGAAATTTCATAATTGAAGTGTATTTCAGTTTATGCATGAATCAGAGTGACTGACCATTTAATGCAAATGTCACTCTTTCATCTTGAATTGATCATGAGTTAGACTGATTTGAAGTGTGGAGGCAATTGAACAAATATTGCAATAAATGCAATTCTCTACTGTAGCGCTCCCGTTGCCTGATGTCAATGAAATTTTGTACACATCCGTGCGGCAAACACATTATACATCTTCTACTTATAGTGCATATTGGTGGCATAAAGTAAGTGATATCTGTCCACATGATGTAAAATTAAATAAGATTCATCAGACCAGGCCACCTTCTTCTACTACTACATAATAGAAATCAGCATGGGCATTCAGCAGAGGGCACAAACACAGCAGGGGGCGCTGACAACTTTCTATCAGAGCAATAGGGAACTTCTTTAGCAGTTTGTGCTCTTCTGTGGGGTTAAACAACTCGGGCTCTTTTCAGAAAATGAGCGTTTTATCAAATGAATCTTTACTGCAGTACAGTTACAACATCTGTGACCTGATGAAACTTGCGGTTAATCTAATGAACCAGCTGGTTTTAAAACTCTGCAGGCTAGCTGTGGTTGCAAAAAGATGTTTCAGAAAGATGTTTCAAACAATAACTTTCAGACCAAATATGTGTTCCTAAGTTTCAAGCAGTTTCCTAATGTTCCTGTACTCATAACGAACCCAGTAACTGTGTGAGATGCATCCACAGGGTGAGATGGTTGTTATTCTCTTTCTGGCTTTGCTCCAGGTGAGTATAAAGATAAAACATTTATTAGTATATTTTTATAATGAGATCCAGACATTTTATTTCATGCATTTAAGGATTTTTTCAGTGTATCTTTTAGTGTATTCTATTAATCTGTCTTCTATTTTCCTGGTGGTGCATTGCCTCAAGAGTGATTTGGGGTTACATTTCATTGCATGTTGTATATGTATAATGTGATAAATACACATTTTGAATCTTGAACCCTCTGTCAGGCTTTGGCGAGTGCAACTGATTCGTCCACATGGCTGAACTACAAGAAACCTGAGCCAGAAGAAGCAGCAATAGCAGTTGCTGGTATACAGATTTTACGGCATTGTGTGTTTACCTTGTACATTTAAGTTATTTTTATTTTAATGGTTATAAATGTATGTTTTGCATGTTTTAAAGAGGAGCCTCACCGAGCTGTTTCAGTTCTGGAGTTTCCAGCATCTTCAGGGGAGCTGAGGAGGAGAAAGAGAGGAGTGATTCCACCGATCAATTTCCCAGAGAACAACAGAGGACCTTTCCCCAAGCAGATGGTGCAGGTAGGTATAGTTGATGTATAATTATAGGTTGGAAACTTTGTATCTTACTTTGTTGTAATTCACTCTCATCTCACTGAGTGTCCAGATTAAGTCCAGTTATATTAAGTATACTGGGATAGTGTACAGCATCACTGGAGAAGGAGCAGACCAACCTCCAGTGGGGCTCTTCACCATAAATAGGAACAACGGCACTCTCTATGTCACAAGGCTTCTAGACAGAGAGGAGAAAGATTACTATGTGGTAAGAAATATTGGTTTATGTGTATTTTATCTTTGTTTTTATAATGTTTTTTCTAGTGTGGAGTATGAAAGCAGAAAAATGCCAAAAATCAGTCCAAATATTATTTACCATGCTATAACATTTTCTCCTTCTGACTCCAGCTTCAAGCTCATGCTGTTTCAGTTGATGATGGGCTAAAGGAAAATCCAATGGAACTTATTGTCAATGTGATTGACATGAATGATAATAAGCCCATCTTTACCCAAAACCCTTTTCTTGGCAGCGTACCAGGAGCTTCAGCAAAAGGTCTCTATATTGAGTGTATGGATGAGTTTGATGGTAAATATTTTTTATCACGGCTCATACTGGCCATCGTCTTTCACAGGGTTTGAGTTCATGACGGTCATGGCCACTGATGCAGACGAACCCGGTAATTATAATTCTGAGGTCATGTACTCCATCATCAGTCAGAACCCACAACTGCCAAACCCAAACATGTTCGATATTAACCCGGTCACTGGAGCGATCCGAGTGAACTCTGAGGGACTGGACAGAGAGGTGAGCCCAGAAATCAGGTTCCTGAATGCTGAGCTGATGTTGATGTTAATGTATGAAAGCAGTTTCAGTCATAAACACTGTCTCTTTCAGAAATATCCTGAATACACCTTGGAGATTCAAGCTGCAGATTTTCAGGGTGAAGGCCACAGAACCACGGGAAAAGCAGTTATTACTGTAACAGACAGCAACGACCATGCACCCCTGTTTGAGAGGACCTCGGTAAGGCAGTTTACGAATGTGTTATAAAAAGAGGGACTTTTCATGTGCAGTATTTTGTCAGTACAGCTGCAACAGTCTCTCAGTAACAAATGATTGTTTTTTGTCCATAAACTGCAAAAAGGATCATTTAGTTAAACCTGGAATCTGCTTTGAGAAACACTTACGAAGCTTCAGGCTAATCAGATACAATGTGATTCAATGAGTGGCTTTTGATCATATTATGATGTTTTTATTGTTCAGTACAGTAATTCTGTCCCAGAGAATGAAGTAGGAGCTTTGGTAGCTAAGCTGCCAGTGACTGATGGGGATGAGGCTCAGTCTCCTGCCTGGACGGCCAAGTTCAGGATCATTAGAGGAAACTATGGTGGATTCTTCAGCGTTAGCACAGGACCAAACGGACAGGAGGGTATCATTACAACTGTTAAGGTAGTATACAGTTAGTTCAGTTAACATTAACAGAAAAGCCCCTGAGAGAAGTCGACAAGTCGCGTGTTTTTTTCCTCTATCTGTGCCTTCATAAAAAGGCCGGTAGCGTGTGAAGGGGAGTGTAAACCCAAGACCACAAGTGGATGACGTCATTAAACGACTAGTTGACTCGTCTTTCGACTTTATTAACGAATAAGTCGATCTGAAAAAATCTGAAGTTGTTAATGCCTTAGTACAGTGGTTCCCAACCTGGGGTCCAGGTCCCCCTGAGGGGGGCGCGAGAGATCACTGGGGGTTCGCACAATTTTGTCTGCACTGAGATTACCAAAATTATATTCATAAAACATTAAATTCATACAATCCCAATGTCTGAGAAACGTAAAAGGGTGTGTGTGTGTTTGTATATATAAGAGTATATAAACCTACAACCACTGTTTATTTTTTGCAAATAAAAGTGTGTAATTAATCGCTTCATTATTTTTGTGCATCTATGGGGGTAGGAGTTGAGGTTGGGGGGGCCCGGTTTGTCTTGGACACAGGCAAGGGGGGCTTCAAGGAAAAAAGGTTGGGAACCACTGCCTTAGTATACAGTACTGTGCAAACAATATTTGAAAACTTTTATAAAACCTTTATTAATATTAACATTTCTAAAAATACTAAATAAACATAGAAAGAATAAATACAAATAACATGAGACAAGGAACAGTAATTTTATGTAAAGTAAAATTTCATTCCTTCATTAAATGAAATCAGGAGCTGCTGATGGAATTTATAAATTCCAAACAACGGTTGAAGGAACCGAGGAAAAATCTGGAACTGAACCTTTGTTCTCCTCACCAGCTCACAAAATATCTAATATTTTTACAAACTAAACAAATCCTGATGCTTTTTACTGCTTTACTGTTTGATGCATTTATTCTAATGTTAATTTTTCCAGTAGAAAGACACTTTATCACACTGTAAGACACTTTATCACAGGTGATGTATTTTTCATTTGTTTTTTCTTCATTGTCCACTTTGTATGTTGTCCTTTCAGCCACTGGACTTTGAGCAGAACAAGAAGTACACTCTGATGGTGGTTGTGGAGAACGATGGCCCTTTTGCCACACAGCTCCCCACGTCCACTGCCACAGTCACTGTGGATGTTCTTGATGTGAACGAGGCTCCAGTGTTTGATCCTAAAGAGAAACGTATTTCCAAATCTGAAGACCTGCCGGTCGATAGTGAACTGGTTTTGTTCACTGCCACTGACCCAGACACAGGGAAGGAGCAGAAAGTGATGTAAGGACCTCCAAATCTAATAACAATAATACTACTATTAATAATAATAATACTAAATCATCATAAAAATAATATGTATAATGATAATAGATAAGTATTAAATACTTATATAAAACACATTGCCCATTATTATTATTAGTATTAGCAGCAGCAGTGGTAATAGTAGTAGTAGTATTTAATGTAGCTAAGAAAGAGCCTGCAAAACAATTAAGTAAAATAAGAAGTAGATGGAACTACAAAATAGTATAATCTGTAAATAGATGAGCACTGCAATCAGTTACATACAAAGCAATATTACTAATGCACCTCGAAAACAATACTGGTCCCAAGATTGAACCCTGAGGGACACCTATTATCTTTATGAAATAACACCAATCGACTGGAAATTTCATTGATTTTAACATTCATAATATATACATTATTGCAAACTTACAGAATTCACTGAACTAATGTGCACTAATATTAATTTTAGGATCCCCTTGTGTGTTGCAGATATAGTGTAGGCAGTGATCCTGCTGGCTGGCTGAGTGTTGACCGAGACACTGGACTGATCAAAGTGAAGAGCCGCATGGACAGAGAGTCTCGTTTTGTGCAGGACGGCAGATACAAAGCTCTGATCCTCGCCATGAATGATGGTAACTCCTTTTCCTCGTGCTCTTATTAGAGGGAATATACGCTGTAACTTCTCCTAACAGCCTTTCCCAAGTTTGCAGATCAGGCACCAGGAACTGGTACAGGAACCGTCGTGATTGAGTTGCTGGATGTGAATGATCATGCTCCCACCGTTGAAGAGACGACCATCAGAATGTGTAAGGAGGGCTCAGCTCCAGCGTTGCTGAGTGTGACTGATAGGGACGGACCTGGCTTTACTTCTCCGTACAGAGTCGAGCTAGTAGGAGACAGCAAGGTCAACTGGAATGCCATGATGTACAAAATGAGTAAGAATTTTAGTTTTTATTAAAATTTTAGTATAAAACAGACAGATGTGTTCTTGTTTTGATTGTAGTGAAGGGTTTGGTTTTTCTCATGTAGGAACTGGAATTATACTTTCACCAAGGACTGCACTGAAAGAGGGGGGGTATGATGTTGTTCTGAGGGTTCATGACGCCAGAGGCCTCAACCAGGACAGCACCATCCACGTCTCCGTACTGAACTGCTCAGGAGACATCAGTACCACAAGCCCTGAAACAGTAAAAATCAGTGTTCAGGATGTAAACAACTATTTTTGTCTGAAGGTCTGATCAAACTCTTTCTCCTGATGAGAAAAGGGGGCATTAGCATCAGGATCTGGGTAATTTATTCTGATGACAAAACTGTGAGGTCTTAAATCAGTGAAAGTAATAAGACCTTACACTTTTTTGTAACACTGTCTTTGACACATTAACCCAGGTTCCAGCCATTAAAGTGAAGATCTTGCAACCGGTTCAGACATAATCACTCTCAATTTCACTGTAATGTCACATGTTTGAGCAGAGGAGTAAATAATGAGCATTAAGTTCATGTCTGGGGAAAAAAAATATTTTTTTAAAAAAGCAGTGAAGTAAGGTAACTGCACCTTTTACTGATCCTTCATTTTATTTTGCAGTGTTTTTAATGAACATTAATAAGTGTATGTTTTTACTGCTTTAACCTTTATCAGCCTCCTTTATTCTAACACTGGTTTCTAGTGTCTGTTAGTTAAACTGCTGTTTCTGAATTGTTAATACAAAACTCTCGTGAACCCAAAATGTTGATTTTCCCTCTTATTTTTAAAATGATGAACTGAACATTGAATTTTTTTTTTAGTACAGAATGATTTGTTTGTTTTCCCTTTGGATAAAATGCTTTTAGCTCAGATTGCATGATTTAATTTTTTCTCCAGTGTTGTAAAACACTGTCACATACCACAATATTGTGGGTGGATTCCAGCCTAAACCATTTTTATTTAACTGTTACATTTTTGTGTGTTTTAAAAATAAATTAACATTCATTGTGTTTGTAGTAGTTGTATGAAAGAGGTATGAATAAATTGGGGAAATATAATGAATTGTGAAAAGTGGGGAAATTCATAATTTATATGCCATTGCTTGTTAAAAAATAAATGTTTTTTTCTTAAATATTTAGTTAAGTCTGTTCCTGTTGATCAGCTGCTAACAAAACCAAATGATGTGTTTTTATTAATTTTAGAAGAGAAGTAAAAGAAGAAGAGAGAGTCTTTGGACACTGGACACACACAAACACAATTACTCACAAACACACACGCTCACTTTCATTTTTAGTTTAGGAATTTCAACCAACTCTTTCTTGCTGAAAATTTGTAGTTCTACAGTATTGATTGCCGTGGGGACCAATCCTCCCTCACATCAAGAAGGTCCTTGGTTTGATTCCCTGCTGAAAATCCCTGTTGTGTTTTCACTACAACAGGCCATAAAATGACTATTTTTTTCAATTAAACATTATGCACATGTACATTAATATTTTCCTTAAAATGGTTTTTATAGCCTTCTGTTACTTCTTCTCCATTCAACAAGATTTAACAGCCACTAAAGGGTGAGCGAGTTTAGTGAAGATAATGTCTCTTAGATAAAATAGTGTCTCATTTCTGAAGTACTGATGATGACAAGACAGATATGAAGCTAAAACCACCACTTCTTCGTGTAAGTCTTAGCTGTGGGTTTGTGTGCACAAACCATATGATGTGTAGATAATCAGGAGGGCCATCTGATAACGATGTACGACCACAAGCGCTGTGTCATGTAAAACACCACAAAGTTTGTGCATCATTGCAGAGCTTTGGGGAAAGGATTAACAGAAGTCCCTTCAGAAATCTGGGGCTTCATTTTATGTATTTTCAACCAAACCATGCAGACTGCATCCCATTGTTATTTATGCATTAAACCTTAATACTTAAGGTTTTAATGCTTTCTGTAAATGTACATCTTTTGTGCAGCATGCTGATGCACTATCAAGCCCTTCAGCTTGCAGGACTCACCAAAAACAGCAAAATCCTGCTGCCCACTATACTGTCATATCAGTAGCTGAAGCCCTCATCCATGCTTTTCTTACCTCCCGTCTGGACTCGTGTAGTGACTTTGTAAACTGAATATAATTTGTTCCTGTAATCAATTTTAGTTGATCTTAAAAACACTCATAGGAACATATAAATGGTACTTAACTCACATGGTAATCATAGTAATTGCAATTATAATATACACACTACACACATGCGCACATGTGCATTATGGCTGGTTGGGTTATTTAAAAAACGTTACTATTGATTACATCGGTATATTTATATTTAGCCTTTAAAAAATTCACATTTTTATTGTAGCAAGTGCAAATGCAAATGTGACCACAAGAGGGCAACACTTGATTTGCATTGATGGCATTGTTTAGGAACTGGAGTCTGTCTGAATGAATCCGAGGCCAGGGGCCTGTGCGACGAAGCGCGTTTAACTCTCACTGAACTCGAGATTAAACTGTGAACTCGCGTTTGACTAATCCAGGTTGTCCTAGGTGGCGTTAAGATGTTGATTCGTTGAGTCAGAATTACCTTATTATGGTCTGAGTGCGAGGCGCGTTCAACAGTGCAAATCGCCGTTTCACATTATGGCGCAACGTATTGCTGACCGAGTAAATGCGTAAGTACATGTGCATTGCCTTATGTTCTTAGTTAAGTATTATTAAACTATAAAATAAATATATTTTTTTATTAATTAAAAAAATACATTGCTATATAGATGCATCAGAAGTGAGCCTTTTAATGAATTGAATACCCCCTAATGTGCAATTACTGTAATTCTGTGTTAACAATAATTGCATTAACATTTCAGATGCAGTAGCAGTGGGAAGGGTACTTGGAAGCAATAAAGATGTACGAAACATCCTTTCAAGTGATAGACTCGTGTATTAATAGTTTATGCATTAATATTTCTACTCATTAAGGTTGGTTTGAAGACGACAGTGGAGGGGAGAATATTGAGCTGCTCCACCTGCAGAGCCCAACATCTCCTGTGATCATGAGGTACAGGTGAGAGTTTCACTAAGTTTGAACCATGCTGATGTGACATGCGACCGCCTAATTTCCAGAAGGAGGTGGGTGATGGAACACTGCTGGTTCTCCTTTTTTGCCTATGTAGGCTGGAGCAGACGATGTGCACATCATGTACAAGTGCATGCTTGAAACTGAGAAGCTCGAGCATGAAAATAAGTTATTGCCATATGTTCACAAGTATGCCATGTGAGTGCATTACTGAATTTCCACTTTTCATTTGTAGGAACAGGAGCAAATAAACAAAGACATGACACAGTTTCATAGTCTGTATCTTTTTTTAATAAGTGAAAAACTGTTTGCAAAAGACGCGACATTCTGTTAAAGCACGTCAGCAAAACGACAGAAATTAGTCGCCGTTGAGCCTACAATCAGCCTACAATCAAATCGTCTGTTACAGCATTGTGAAACGGGAAATAAACGGTGATGAAGAAGCGTGTTAGCTTTTGCTGTAAAAACTATAGTCTTTTAATATCGTAAATGGCGAGGGGTCTGATGAGGTGGCAAAGAATTAATGTCGGGGCTACGTAAACTCTATTTTTCCCACCGTGTAACAATTGCAAAGCGGTGCACTGACATGGCAGAAGAAAGGAGGGAAACTTTAGTACAGATACTGAGAACTTTGTTGAAGGATGGCACAGTCGCAATGACCACATACTGCATTGACCATGCGATTAATGCCCTGGACTCGACATTGGCGAGTTATCCAAAGCTGACGGTGTTCCGATTTAGATTCAGATTTTATTTACATTTACATTTACGGCATTTGGCTGACTCTCTTATCCAGAGCGACGTACATCAGTGCTTAAGAAGTCCACAACTGTTTCTTATCTGAAAAACAGCTTAAATCCGAGTCAATTATTTAACCAAGATACTGCAGTCAGAGCATCTATACAACAACTGTCAAAAAATAACTGGCCAACACCCAACCCAGCAATACATTTGTCACATACACCATCAAAACAGTAAAGTGAAAGGAAAAGGACAAAAGAGATACCATTTCTGCTGATAGATCATTGAGGTACGTTTAACAGTCGCGGTTGGCTGCGCAACTGTCAACAACATTGCTGCAATTTGGATCCACTCGGTTCATCACGGTCTACCTCACACTTACTTCTATACAGGGCATTTATCATGAGCTCCGTGAAAAGATCGAGGGGGGCGGGGGGGCGGCACGAGGGGAAAGCGCGCGCATTGAAAAAATAGCATCGGACACACTGGGCTTTTTGATAGACTTTCTGAAACCTTTGAGGGAGACAAGTATCCAACACGTAATCGTGTGTGTCTCTGATGTGTGAAACTGAAACGCCACTGTCAATGCCCTGGAGTCCCCTCAGCAAGCTGTCGTGTGAAAACGGCATGAAGACTGGCTCGCGCGTATAGTGATAAAACAGGTCCTCCACAAGATCGCAACATTCCTCTGGCCAAAATTTTAATTTAATAATGATAGCTAGACTTATTATTTTTAATTTCAATTAATAGTCTTGTTTCTATTTGTAAAGTGTGTATCTGCGCTCAGTGATATCTGGTATGACATGTTTGGATATATATTTTAAAAATAGAATAATGACTATATATTTAGGGTGGCTTGGGATAATTTTGGGAGGGCTTCAGACCTTCAGACCCCCCAAAATAGACCTAACGACGCTCATGCATCCCGACCACTAGCAGCAGTAAAAGTTGCTGGACGCACCATCAGTGAGCGACCACGGAAGCCTTCTACACAAGGTTCAATAATTTTCCTCAAAAAAATCATGTAGCCTAACCTTGGTGAGAAAAGGTTTTCAAATGATAACTAAATATTAATTGAGTCCTAAATACATAATGTAGGCACAGTATGTAGGCTAATGTTAGCATTATTCTTTTATTAAATTCCAGCTGCTGTTCACCGTCATGTTGAGTCAGGAATGTTGAGAGAAGTGGCGAGGCAAATCCCGCGGAGCCTTTATCTTACTTTCATTACTGCCAAATACCAGTCTTAATTTAGAATTTATCTTATTTTACTTTGTTAAGAAAGACTCGTTTTTATTGGCGCGTTGGCCTATTTATAGGCAAAATGTATGTCTAGGCTTATTTAGAGTGCTGTGATGTTACAATGTTAACATGACTTTTTTAATTATTATTATACTTTATTTATATTTTATTTTATTTCCTTGTTCCAACTTCCAAGTGGCGTATAGCCTACGTTAGTCATGAATAAATTCTGTGAAAAAATATATCAATGATTCATTCTTGACAAAAGGCAAAACAGCTATGTGTGCACATTTCAAGTATCGGGCTGTAAATTGGTTCGGACTTTTAAAAAGCTGTCAATCAAAATTAACTTGTCGGGCTCGGGCCGAATACTGTCGGGTTAAGGCCCGATTACAGTTCTGGGGTCATGCCAATTAACCTTTAATATCCATTTGCTGTAATTTTAACCAATTAGAAATGGGATTAAGAAGAGAGTTCATCCAATTCCCAAGATACTTTTCACTTGTTTTTATCTCTTTTGTCAGAATGCAAGGCTCCCTTTGTTAATATTTCAATTTAAAGCTGTTCAATAATGTGTTACAAATCATCCTGATCAACTCGTTTGGAAATTATTGATCTTTTGGAGCTTTAAAATGGCATGGTTTGATTATAGACAGACAAGCAAGCGCACCCATCACAGTTGGTTGCTAAAGCAAGTGCAAACATGTTAACGGTAAAGGGTTTTGTTCCGTCTTCCGCACCAGAAAGCACGGCAGCAAGCGTATCAGTCAAGGCAGGAGCAAGAATGGACCATCAGCAATCAAGAGGGCTCCTGGTTTCTTTCACAGATGGATGGCTGAACAGTGAATTTATCGGGTCACACGTGTGTTGAGGAAAGGCGCTGGTTGACCACGTCCGGCAGCTGGGAGTTTTCCATGGCTGCTCTCACTGTCTCATTATCTGCTAACTGCTTATTTACTGAAAAAGAGAATAAGAAGAAAGTACAGACCATGTCACAAATTAGAATCCTGATTGGGTGTGTTTAGTGTTGTGCAATGAGTCACTGAAGCAAAGCCCCACATTTAAGAAGTATAATAGCTGATGGAAAATTGTAACCGTTATTTCACGGGGTTACGTTCCATGTGCCAAAGCGTATAGTGAAAAACGCATATTTTTGCCTAAAATGCCTGTTTTTATAATGTAAACCCCAAATATGAAACCCAGTTCTTGAGTGCACCGAATTTCGTTGTATGCTCTACAATGACAATAAAGAAATCTATCTAACTAATATGCCACCAAATATGCTTGCAAAACACTATAATTTCATTGTAAACTCAGCTTAATACATTACCCTTAAATAAAGGGAAAGGTAAACCCTTATCCGTACTGTACAGTTTAAAATACAGATGTTACCCCTATATAGACTGTGCTGTAATTCATCCACTCTCGTTTTCTTTGGTTTGAGAGACTATCTTCTCTGTTTTCTTTCAGAAGCCCTGCGCGGTGAAGTAGACAGTGGAGCGAGGCGTGGTGGAAAGGAGCAGTCGGGAGAGAAGAGACACTCCGGTGTGTCGGTGAGACAAGCGTTAAACGGCTGGTGGGATGGACAGACATCGTTCCAGTACAGGGTGAGGAGCCAGCGAGAGGACAACGAGATTGGTGTGGGAGGAAAACGGGAACGTGTGTCAAGCACGAGGGACAATGGGCGCTGCCAGAGGGGATTGAGTTACTTTTTGTTATTTTTGTTAGAGCTGGGCGTTGTGGTGGCAGCAAGGCACAGTAACCAATAAGTTTCCTTTATTACCTTTTTCCTTTTTTCTTTTCCTTGGTTCACATTATTGATTGTGATGTTAGGGTTGAGTTGCATGTATGGTAATGTCTGTGTTTGTCTTTCATTCATCCTCTTTTCCTCTTTCTGAAAACATATGCATGTGCAGTGACAGTATCGCCAGAGTGGAGAGTGGAGAAGTAAACCTATTTGCTCTGACTGTGGGGTGTTGAGCTACATGCTAGAGTACTGTGCTGTGAACACTGTGTGCAGTGTGGGGATACAAACCAGGGAGGAACTGTATGTGTGATAAGAACCTTAATGTGGAGACAGTCACTAAAGGTGTTTAAATATATATTCTCTGTCCTGAGTGATTTTTCTCCATTGTCTGTCACCCAAGAGATCTGAAGGGGTAAAAATAAACATATTTAACAAACCAAAATAAAGGCCCGGGTTCCCACACCAGCGTTAGCCATGTCAGCTAGCGGAGCCCGGATGCAGAATGCCGGTGCTGTTACTGTACTTTAACACCTACTTGCAGGTTGTGCAGGTCTCCGTGCTGTTTGTGTGGTCTAGCGCAGGGCTGGACTGGGACAAAAACTGTGCATTGTGAGCCTTGACCAGCCCACCAGCCCAAATTTACCATGGGCCCAAGGGACAAATGCCCCCCAATGGCCAGTCCAGCACTGGTCTAGAGTTAAGTATCTCCACACATGTGATGTGTGTCTGTCTCCTCTGCTGTGTCTCTCGTCTTCTTGTGGTCTTGTGTTTAGATTCTTCTCACCCCAACGGTACCGGCCCTTTTATGAAAGGGACTATAATAATTGGTTACGTCAAGGAACGTGTGTCAGTGTCAGCCAATCATAGGCAGAGACTGCATCGTGTACACAAGAGAGGAAAAAAACACAACTAGTTCACTCAGTGGGCATCAACATGTGCTTTAGTGCTATATGATAAGAATAGGGCATGGTGGAATGCGATAACAAATATTGCAAAAGATATGGTGCCCAAACATAGTAAAAAAACCAGAATTCATTAACATGCAAAAAGTTTTAAAACCCAAAGTACATGTCAGATTGAACTTTAACCCTAAAGTAAAAGTTAAAGTTAAAACTTGTTTTGAACCATTTATTTGTCATCTATAGCTTGATTTTGAGGACAGGAAAATTGATTAAAATCAAAAATTGGATTTATTGTGACATAATAATTTTGTTATTAGGCCATATCACCCAGCTCTAGTAGAAGGGCCAGAGAGAACAAAGCGAATAGATGCAATTTTTGATTTAAAGAAGACCTTGAATATTGAATGGTTATTCAGTGGTGGCTGTGGGTGGAGGGCATTGTCGTTTAAGAAGATGGTTTACAGTAGAGAAGAGTTTTCTGGAGTTGCCTGGACTGTTCCTGGTGGTGTATGAGTAAAACTGTGATCGTTCTTCTTTGAGGGACTTTGCAACTCCTTTCTTTGGAACTCCTGATAGATTTGCTTGTGAACAGTGAGGCCAGAGGTTTTGTAGCAGCACTCGAGGACACGCCCAGCTGCCTTCATGTAGTGCTCTTGTAAATCAGGGTGCTGAACGAGTGAAGGTAACTGTTCTGGTTTGATAGGGGCGTGAGCATCCAGGAGGCTGCTCAGCTGGGTGTGATAGGAGTCCACTGCATCTTTAGCTGATGAAAAATTGGTCAGGAGATGTTGGAGGTCTGCTGTAATGATATCTGGGTTAATGTTGTTGATATTTCTGAAGTTTATATAGGCTTAACCTCCTAAGGCCCAATGTTTTTTTTTACATGCATTTTTATTTCTATTTTGCTATTTGGGCTTATTTGAACCTAATTAGAATGAAAAACTAAGCATCATCTTTTGATGTGATGTACATTTAGAGAAAAATGATGTCCACATATGTGTTCCGGAGTTCCATAAAACACAATATAGTCACCTTTCTGTAATAGAGTGAAAAACTCTTTATTTCCACCTTGAACACAGCAGTTTTTTTCCTGACTGCTTTTG